>VZUI01068918.1:0-55727 GCA_013401135.1 Cettia cetti | reverse complement strand
GGAGCCCCCGCCGAGGGCAGCGGGGCCGGGCCGGCCTTGAGCGGCGGCAGCGGCGGGCGGGCGGCCGCGGGCGCCGGGTGAGCACCCGCGCTCTGCTATTTTTAGCAGAGTAGAATGCAGCAGAAGAGGAGAAGCCGAGTTTCTCACAGTGTCGTGTTCTGGGGGACTCGGAGCTCTGGGAGTCACCAAGCACCAGGCGACGGGCGACAAGCCCCGGGCGATCCTTGCACGTGCAGTAGCTCCAGCGATACGTGTCAACACGTGGGGAAGTCGCTTGATGTTTCTTTTGAATGGCCAGCAAGCAGGCAGGCAGGCAGCCTGCATCTCAGCAGTTACACGTGCGTGAAACAACCACAGCTCACCACTGGCAGTGCCAACAGGAATTCATCTGGATGCATGAAGTGATATTTTAGGGGAAAAAAAAAACCCAAAAAAACCACAAACAAACGAAAACTGAGGAAACAAAACCCGTTTACACTGTAGTACTGATTCAGACACAAAGTCTACTGCATGTGCTCAGTTATGGAAAAAAATCAGAAGCAAAAGGAGCAGCAGTGGAGGTGCATTGCCAGCCACAGCGTTGCCCAGTGAGAGAAGCCAGCGTCATTATAATCTTGAGCTCCATCTGCAGCTTCAGAAAGTTGTAATCATATGAGGGCCTATGTGCTGCGCCGCTGGGAAGGAAGGAGGAAAGAGTGAACAGCTTCTTCATATTTGAACAATAATGTAAACAAACTGAATGAGCATGTGAAAAGCTTGTATTTCATAAAGCACTAAACCATCCTCTTTGGCAGGGGTTATATTGCTGCCCTCTGCTGCTGGGAAGTTGGGTGGTTCATCTGCCTAACAAGCAGAAAAACGAGCTATTTGTGATAAAAATCTCTGATTACACGTAACAGTTCTGTGGCCAAGAGCCTCGAGATACTCAGATCAAAAGTGAAGAAGGAGTGAGCTCCCCAGTTCTGTGAGTAGCAGGGGACGACAGCTCTCTAAGGCCGGGTGGGTTGGCTGACACCAGCAGTGTTCTCTGGGCCTTCATGGGCTCACTTCTGCCCACAGCCAGCAAGGTGATCTGCCATCCACGTGCCAACACACTCTTAACTGGAATAGCTCTGTATTTATATTGCTCCCAAAGCATCAGGAATCCCTATCCCTCACCAGCAGCTGAAAAGGTCCCAGGAAATTGTCAGAACTTTATGGTAAGGAGTGCATTTTACAGCTGGTTCTGACCTTGAAGTTTCGACTGCCCACAGTGCATACTGTAGTGGTACAATTTAGGGTGACTATGATCTTTTAAATTGTCCCTGAGAGGGCAACTGAATGCTATAATCTCTTTGTGTTTCTGGGCAAGCCTTTCATATAACTTGGATAATAATTTATTTGCTAGTTGGGCTTTGACAGACTATTTATTTGGAGGGAGTTCTTAAAGACAGTGTGTAAAACTGAATCTATGCCTCTGCAACTGCCCTTGCCCATGGTAATTCAGAGTTGACTATCTCTCAATGACCTTTGGAATAGTGTGAGGAAATGGATAAAATCCAAGAGGGCTGCATTCCAAAGGAATGTGTCTAGAATAGGTAGATGACAGAGAATACAAAATCTTGTGAATTTGCCATAAGAAAGCAGGCTCAGTTATCATGGTGAGTAGATGAACTACTGTTACTGACAGTGGTTAATTCCTTAGGAAACCACCCCCTAGGAAGTTACTTTGCATACCTAGACCTTTTAAACCCCTGTATTCAGAAAGCTTGCTGGTGGGGGACAATACATCACTATATCTGAAAATTGCTTGAATGAAGCTCCTCTTCTGCATTTCCCCATGTGGAGGCTTTCATGGCTCTGACTTTACTCCCTCAAACAGCTTGTACATGCTGAGTTAGAAAAATCCCTGCACACAGGCAAACAGGAGGCATTAAGTAAATGGGCATTCAGTGCATTACCCACAATAAAAAACTGCCCACAAACCACACCTAAATGACAAAGGAGACGTTAGAATGACTGCAAGCAGTGCGGAAGGGTGGAGGGGCTTCTGAAAAGGAAAGAATTGCAGCCCTAGCTCTCTTTCTTTGGAAGAAAGGAATATATTTTTAGAAGCAGTTAGCCCAGCCTATAAACCAAACCACAAGTATTTAGTCAGTGAATATATAGTATTTTCAGGCATTTCCTGTGATGAGCAAAATGCCCAAGAGACTGGGTGGAAAGCACCAAATACTACAAATGTAACAATGGTGTTGGCATGGTTTACTACACAGGAGGGCCTGCATGATGTCTGTAGGGTATCAGAGAACCACTTAAAATGCTGCAGGGTAGCTGCTCTCTCTCATTAGCGTAACACACCCATTTTTTCCATGCTCACAACTGATGACAAACTAGTATTACAAGATATTAGGATGTTTTCCTTTATGTTTGCTTGGGTACAGCAATACAAAATTGTTATTCAAATAATGAGTCACATAGAAGTCAGGGTGGGAGGGACAGCATTTGTTGGCAGAGTAACATTTCTGTGCAGCATATCAGTGACATGTCTTTAGCATGAGAGGGTTCAATAATGGAGCTTCTCAGCATTTTGTGTTGTTTTACAGCTACTAGATCTTGCATATTGCTTGACAGAGAGCTTTTGTGAGTGGTGGGAGGAGCTGCTACACAAGAACTCTCTCCTCAGTTAGTGAGGAATCAAGAACTATAAACAGTAAATGCTGATGCCAAAACAACACATCCTCGGGAGTACTAGGCCAAGGTCCACACTGGCAAACCAGCCTAACTTCCTGTCTTTTATTCACCCAGAGAGCACATGGATTTAAACCCAGCATTTCACATTCTCCCTGCTGCATATGCTGGACTCTACCTTTTGTCTAATTTGGCTCCATACCTGAGCACAGACTGACTATCTCCACAGGGAAGTGAGACTATGTGCTACTGGATCAGTTCTGACACCCTGTCACTTCAACAGTACAGCCAATGTTTTTGTTGCATTAAGTTTGGCAGAAAAATAACAGCCCTTTCATTGCAACTGGTCTCAGATATCAAGAGGGGCTGGGGAAAGCTGGGCTTATTCTGAGTGAGAGCAAATTCAACACTAAGGAACAGAAATGCAGGACAAATTGGACACTGTCATTCCAATTATGTTCAATAAGAACTAGCACATTTTCAAATTCACAAATGACATGATACACTCTAAGTCTGGTCACATCCAATGAGTTCTCAATGCTGGCCTAGAAGCCCAGTCCTGTTCAATTACACTCACAGCCAGTGCAACGTGCTGTAGTTTACAGAGCAACACAGAGGCAGGATCATATCAGAAGAGAAGGCTCCAGGGAGAATTTACAGCACCTTCCAGTACCTAAAGGGGGCCTTTTCGATGTGCTCTGAAAGTGTGAAGGAAGCATCAGCAAAATGGGAGGCTGTAGGTTAGGAAGATGAAAAGCTAACTTTGTAACTAACAGCAATGCCCCCATTGGCACTCAGCAAATGAGCCAAGGGAAGCCAAGACTCCATGAAAATCAGGATTTGAAGCCAAATCTCTTCTGCTCAATTCCACTGGATTAGGTTTTCTTCCTTACTACTCTCCACAAATGTTTTGTTTTTTTTCAAACTATAGAAGTTGCTAACAGCTAGTTTAAGAAAATATTCTCTGAAGTCCTCTGAATAGAGAGCAAAGACAACTGTTGATATATGACATTCCATAATCAAAATTATTCCTTAGTTCCCTTCCCACCACAAATACAGTTTTGTATTACTGATTTCAGTTTTGTTACATCGATTTCCCTGAGACTCAGTAGTCTGGAGCTACACTTTCACCTTTGTTAGTCTCCTTTTCCTAGACATGACAGGTTTGTAGAACAATTTGTTTAGATCCAGTCTTTCAAGGGATGGGAAACATGCTGCACCAAACAACTGTTGTATGCCAGTGTTTAAAAGGCTAGGAAGTCTTTAGTTTTATTTTCCTCCTTCCATGGCACCTTAGATCATTCACCATAGTAGTTAAGCATAAAGGACAGTGCAGATCTACTTACTCTAATTGTCTCAAACTGAAGTACAGTGACAGAAAACAGCTGTGAGGGTATATTTTGTCTCCTCCTGTCTCCCAGAACTAGCAAAGATGGTAAAGAGCAAAAGAGCTACTGATAAGAAAGGGAGTGATCTGAGCATCACTGTGACAAGGAAACTGATTGTTTTGAAACTCAGAGCATTTTCCCAGGCTGAAAATGCTTTTGTTTGTCTGTTTAAAATGAAGTCAAGCTGATTATAAAGCAAGCCTTTATACAAGCCCAAGAATTGCTACAATTAAATAACACGCAACTTTCAGTGCAAAGTTCTTTATCCTGCAAGTTACTTGCTATGTGGAGGCTGGGGAACAATCTCAGCTGCCATGGATAGTAGCAAGGGAAGAAGGCTACTATGAACTTGAGGAAACATTTAAAGTACTGCAGGATGGAAACTTCAATCACTGAATTGCAAGACATTAACTTAGAAAGCATGCAATTATTTTAAAGGAAATTTATGAAAGACGCATATGCTTACATTTGTGGAGAAGCTGCCTGTTCCATGAAAGAACTGCTTGCCCTCTAAAGAGCACAGTTAATAATCATCCCCCCCAAAAAAACTGTTTGTGGGATGGAGTTATGAGCAATAAAACCACTGCATGTGCATAGTAAGAGTAATGAAAATCACTGTATCTATATGGAGCATTAGGAAATTCTCTTTGAAAAGTCAAATTTTCAAAATATACACATTTTCATACTTCAAAAACAGGGAGTAAAAACATTTCAGAACATCAAAACATCCCTCATCTATATATTGTTATTTCTGGTTTTACAAGTTTTCTTTTTAATTAACTGCAGCAATCTAAAAATTCAAGTTTCTGGGCTCTCCTTTAAGAATTTGCATTTTTACCTCCCACAAGAGATACTTTGACTCTGTTCTTCATCTTTGAGTGCACACATTACAAATTCAAGTATGCCCAACACACCCACTCCTCCTCTCCCATTTTAAGTTTCTGCTACATGTTTGGGTCTGATTTTCTTCACATTGCATAGAAACTCTGCAGACCAAGTGATAAAATATAGTCTTGCTGTACTCATGGACACTTTTAACATACATGACATCAATATCTGTGGTCAGCAGGCAGGGATTTAAAGCACAGCAAGTTCAAAGCTCCTGCTGACTTCCTAGAAAAAAACTGAAGGACTAAAGGGTGTGCAGAGAAAGAAATCTTTATTGAAATATTGTAGTACCAAGCTTAAAAACTCTTTAAGATATACAAAAAACCTTATCACTAAGATTCTTCATACCAATTCCTTCTACTTTACAAATACAGTGATGTGTGCAAAATTCTTGAATTTTTATTTGAGGAAATAGCTCATAAAGATGAAACTCTCACATGATGACATGCTTGGTACTATGTCTTCTGCCACAGAGATCAAATGCCCAGTGCTATTTATTACAGCTGAGTTGAGCTTTTGTAACAAGATGCAATCCTCAAAATTACGAAACAAATACTGTAATTAAAATTATGTGTATATAAATATAGAAGAGGTAAGGTAATGCAAAAGTGCTGAACAACAAGGGATGTAACCACTGAGGCACCAAGCAATCAGCCCTGCCCTCGTACCACAGTGAATAACTCTGGGCCCACCCAGACAGAAGCTGCCAGGGCCCCCTCGTGGTCACGACACACACGATAATCACAGATGCTCTTGTGCCTCACTGCACCTGCACTTTTTAAAAATAAACTGAGCCAATGAAAGCACCCCCGTCACCGCTGCTGTGACAGAGCTGCCGGCAGACTTTAACTGGGGGCACAAGAATCTCTCTTACAGGCACTGTGTGCCCTGGGGTTTTCCCGGCCTTACTAGCGGTCAGGACACTTCCAGCACTTCAAGGAAATTACAATTGTACTAATTACCATACCAGAGACCAAGGGCCTGTTTCTGTGACACTGAAGAAAACTGAGCACACAGGAAGCAAAGAATAGGACATGCATATAGTTACAATCCCATGGTTCGGGACTTGATATCATAATAGTGTCTTTATGTTTGGGAGATCATTTTTTTTCTTGTGCTTGCCCAGTTTTTTTCTAAGGCCCATCAAAGTTTTTTCCTGGATGAAAAGAGGCAAGAGGTGTTTTCATTAGAGATGGTATTTCTCTGTTTTGCATGGAAGTAGATATATATAAAATTATGCTTCCTCCATAATACTGAAAGACTCAAAACCACTACCATCTGCAAATTAGGATCTAACAGATTTTCGTATGCCAGAACAGCAGCAACCAGCTTGCTTATCCCAAATTAACAATCTGCTCCT
The DNA here is from genome assembly GCA_013401135.1 of Cettia cetti. Lineage (NCBI taxonomy): Eukaryota > Metazoa > Chordata > Aves > Passeriformes > Sylviidae > Cettia > Cettia cetti. The sequence continues at coordinate 49,424 of VZUI01068918.1, read as the reverse complement.
CTATTACAGAGGTCATACTACTTTTCTTTGCTTCAGGACAGTGTCACAACTCACAAAGCTCAGTGAAAAGAGGCACACACTCATATCAGCGTCATTATGAAGTAAATGAAGTCTAACGACTGCCTCATTTAAAGGTTCACATTCAAGCCTGAACGTGACCTTCCCTTCTATTTGTTAAATGTGGGGCCCAGACATTTCTCCTTGCCTGATTACTGTGATCCCTCTCTTTATATAGTTTAAATCAAAAAAGGTATCTTTATATGGATTAAATTAAAAAATTGCCTTAGATCATGTTTTTCCCCATCAGTTAAATTGACACAGGTTATTTTCTAACTGTTCTTCATCTCTCTCATTTATGAGATGGACTGTTGTATTTTAAGGCTAATGCAAACATCCTCTTAGGAATATGCCATAAATCCATGGATACTATTTAATTACCTATCCAGTTCAGAAACAAACTTGCTTATAGATCTCCAGGTTAGATCCAAAACAGGAAGTTAGGTACCGTTCTGATTCCAAAATGTCTATTTCCCTGTAAAACCCCCACAACATTTCTATGTTTCTGCTGTTTGTTGCACAACTTTTTAAAACTAGCACATTTCCAAAATAATCAGGAGCTTTTCACAGATGTGTTTTCAGTGTTCACAATTTAGGCAGCCCAGAATTTTAAGTACATTTTAAGCATTCATAATGCTCTCAAAACTGAGGGTATGTTGGTGCTGCCAGTGATGGTACAGAGATTATTTACCTGGCATGCAAAACATCTGCACCTCAAGCTATCCCACTTAAAAACTCCAATAAACAAACAAAAAACCCCACCTAAATAGAGCTGTTTTTAGGGCACAAGGGACTTCATTTTCAGTCACTATCACAACTCAGAATGACAGAGATATCAGACTTAAACATGAAGATGTGTCCTGTTCTGATAAGCTGAAATGAGACTTTTCTTTCTCACTAGCTAACTTAGCCCTCCTCATCTTAAAAACAAATAAAAACCTTTTTGCTGACGGTATCATTCTTGGATGTCCACCTCCTTGTACACCATGTGAGAACAAACCACAAATTTATAGGTAATAATTCTGTTCTGCAGCAGAATGCCTGAAGTTAACCCAGTTTATGACTGACTGTGAGCATTTAAGCCCTGCAGTTTGAATACTGGTGCTTTTATTAGTGTTTTCAAAATGAGGTGATAGGTCTTCTAACAGGAACATCAGCAAAATGTCAGGAGTCTCATGGGAATCCCAGTAATACTTCTTCTGAACAGATGATTTAAATGATTATCTGGAAAACACAAGAAGTTTCACTTAGACTAATAGAAGACGGGACCTGATGAAAGTTATCTGTTTCTAGAGTGTACATGGATCAACTGTTTGAAGTCCTATCAGTAGGTGTTTATCCTCTAATTGAGTGCTACATATTGCATAATCCAAAAGCATTTGACCATACTAAATATTTTATTAAAGACATTCTGTTAAGCTTAATATCTCATAGGCTTATCTCATAAACCTACAGTAAGTACAAATTCAGTACTTCTATTTAACCTAGTACACAAGACTTCTGAGAAGCTTTCCAGCATTTTATAGCAGTTTTTTCAGTGTTCAGCAGACGTTACTCTATTTGCTAAACAATATCAGACTGCAAATTGCTCTTACTGTTGGTAGATCAATAATGACATGGGAAAGGTCATTATCTCCGTGGCAACAGAGTGGCAACTGTTGGAGGAATATTGCGCATGTTGCTGCTGCGCTCTGACAGCCATGCCTCGGCTTCCTCACGCTGCTGCTCTCTCTGCAAGCCTGGTATGCCCAGGGTACCAACAACCAAGGGCACCTCTTAGACTACAGAGGATTAAACTACTGTGTTAAAGCTGTGGTTACATCATTTCTGAAAGAATGTATGCTCACAAGGGTTTATTACGCTTGAGTCTGAAGGCTTTATGTTACCTATTTTTAATGAACCATCCCTTTGTAGAAATAGCAAGGACAAAATTCAGGAAGGTAAATACCACAGTATTCTGTTCATAGCCCAGTATTTTGTTGAAAGAAAACACTTAGTTGTCGTTAAGAATAAAAAGATATCTTTCTTGTCAGTGTATTTTTATTTAATTTCACTTTGACTCCCCAGGATCTAAAAGTGGCAGGAGTCCTTGATTGAAATGATAGAAGAGACCACTCGGGATATTACATTTAACACTTGTTATGTCTTTGTATATTGAAACAGTCCAATAAATATGAAAACATACTTTTCTTATGCTTAAGTTACTGCAGTTCCATCTAGCACGAACAGGACTTTTTTTTTTTTTCATACTACACAACCTTCACCATGTTAATCACAGCATGTTAACCACAGAAAGCAAACATTCCTCTGTCCTGATCACCATGGCTGAGCCTAGCTTGTGATGTTTTGTTGAAAGCAAAACATACCAATACAAAATACATGGTGCTCATCAGTAACACAACATATGAACTTTGCCTTCAGATCAAACATGGAAAGTATTTCCTCATAAATACATCTACTTTTCAATAGTGCAGCAATACTGTACTTATAACCTGTTCACGTGAGATGACAAAGGGCAAATTTGCAACAATCCCCTTTGGAATCTGTTCTTAATAAATTTAAATAAAAGGCAACAGAAGTGATCCTGAGGGTGGCTTCAAAAAACTTAAAACCAAGTTGTCACTCAAGCGTCAGCTGGATTCCATAAAAAACAAGAATCAGGCAAACACTCTTCTGAATGCTGAAAACAAGCAGGTCTTGTTTGCAAAGCTCTCACAAGAAGAGAACTGTATGGTAAAAGTTATTTTCCTTACAAATGTAAATAAATATTAATGGTCATTAATATATGAAAAATTTAGATGCTACAGCTACAATATAAATTAGTACTCAAAATACACTGTGACTTGTTATTCGTGAGAGACTGTATTTTAGTAAAGAGGAAAACTGTTCAACTTTTCCTTCTACTTACAGGATAGGCCCTGCTGCTTTAGGAGACCGTCGCGCTCTGCGCCAAGTTCTTGGAAAGAATACGGCATCTGCCCAGGAGACCAAGCAAAACTGCTGCTCAGGAGGCCGTCTGCAGGACACGTTCCAAACCCAGCACTTCCCTGGCTAACATTAGGCAGTTCTGCTCTTGCTCCAGCACCGACTGAACCATCCTTTTGCGCAGGCAGCCAGCCAGCCCAATCTTGCTCCCTTTTTCCCATCCCGCTGCCACCCCTGTCAGCTGCTCGGGTGACAGGTCAGGCTGTACAAAACTACTCGGGTCTACCTCTCAGCACCAAACCCGAGCATTCAAAGCACCGCTACTTTCTCAGGGACAAACTTCCTGCTTCATCCCATCAAATATCAACGAACCCCGGGCAACTGAACGCAGTCAAACTGGCCCCCAAAACCAGCCAAAACCAGGAAGGAGACAGATGCATGCAGCTCTTTACCAGCTGCCTCCATACAGCCTCCGCCGCCTACGGGGACAGAAGGTGCCGGCTGAGCGGCGCTCTCGTCCGAGAGCGGCTTCCCCGGCGCCGCTGAGCACGCTTTAGCACCGCGGCTTCGCCCCGCACAGCCGGCGACACTCCGGCGTAGCCCGGCTCCATCAGCCCCTTCTCCACGGAATTCCCTTCACCCTTAGGCTCGGCCCGAGGGAGCTCCACCACCGCCTGCACCACCAAAGGGCCGGCGGGATAAAAATCCAGACCCCGCCCGAGGGCCGGCGGCGCCGGCAGGGCCCGGGGGTCTTCGAGGGCCCCCAGGCCCGAAGGGAGAGACTAAGCACAGCAGCGGCTCCCCGGCAAGGCCTCCCCGCCGTGCTGCTCGGCCCTCCCGCGGCCCCGCGGCCCCGACGGTGGGGGCGCAGGAGGGGAAGCCCGTCCATCCCGAGGATGGCGCACGGCCGGGCAGTAGCGGCGGCGGCTCCCCACGCCTGCGGCCGCTACCCGGAAGCGGAAGGAGGCTCACGCCAATCGCCTGCCGCCCGCCCGAGCATCCCGAGAAAAGCCCCGCCCCGGGGCAGCCTGACCAATCACATCCGGGGAGGGGGCGGGATTAACGTATCCACATTGGATTGACAGGTCCCTCTCCCAATGCAGCCGCAGCGGCTCTGTTCTCTCCACTAGGAAAGCGAAGCCACTTCAGGGTTGCTGGGCGGGACAAGTCCCGCTAGATCTCAGCACTATTGGCTGTGGTTCCTGATTGGCGGGTGCCTGTGCCTATGCGAGGGAAGCTCTCCGGCTGCCCGTGGCGCCGTGCGCCAATGGGCGGGCGGTGCGGGCGCGGTGCGGCGGGGCGATGAGAGCGGCGGTGCGGACGGGGTGGCGGATCGGGGCTGCCGCCGCCGCTCTGCGGGGCCGGGCCGGGCGCCCGCTCAGCCAGGCGGCCGGGGAGGGCGGCACTGGGGAGGAGGGCGGCGGCGGCTCGGGGTCCCGGGAGGCGGTGGAGCGGCTGGTGCGGGAGCACCCGGTGGTGGTGTTCATGAAGGGCAGCCCGGCGCAGCCGCTCTGCGGGTTCAGCAACGCCGTGGTGCAGATCCTGCGGCTGCACGGCGTGGAGGATTACCGCGCTCACGACGTGCTGCAGGACCCCGACCTCCGCCAAGGTCAGCGCCGGGCCGGGCCGGGCCGGGGTCACCTCTGGGTGCCGCCTCCCCGGGGCCTGTGCAGCCCAAGCCGGCTCCTGGTGGGGGCAGAGCCGGGGCCGGCTCCCTGTGGGAAGGGCCCTCGGGAGCTGCCGGGAGGTCGGGCTTGCCTTAACGCTCCTGACCTCGGGCACTGTGGGAGCGGCCCCTGCCCGCTTGTCCCGCCTGTAACTTGCCTCTTCTTGCTTTGCTGGCTGGGTTGGGCTCTGTTCTGTGTTAACGAGGCTAACATCGTGGGGAGAAGGGCAGCGGAGCTGGGGAAGGTCTGGAGCTCATGTCCTGTGAGGAGCGGCTGAGGGAGTGTGGTGGGGTTCAACCTGGAGGAGCGCCATGGTGCGGGCACGGGTGACCTTATTACTCTCTACAACTACATGAAAGGAGGGTGTAGCCAGGTGGGGATCGGCCTCTTCTCCTATGCAACCAGCGGCAGGACGAGAGGACAGTCATTAGTTGTAACAAGGGAGCTTTAGGTTGGATACTACGAGGAATTCCTTCACAGAAAGGGTGATTAGGCTTTGGGATGGGCTGCCCACGGAGTTGTTGGAGTCACCAGCCCTGGAGGTGTTTAAGGAAAGACTGGATGTGGCATGTAGTGCCATGGTCTGGTTGACAAGATAGTGTTCAGTCATGGGCTGGACTCGATGATCTCAGAGGTCTTTTCTAACCTAATTAATTCTGTGATTCTGTTTGGGTGTTAGGAGAACTAAAAGCGTATCACAGAGATGTGCCATTGAGGTTGCTGCCCAAACGCCCTGGTTTGGTTTTTGTGACCCTCCCCGTGTTCAAGAGGTCTGAGTTATCAGCAGAGCACAGTTGTGTGTGCAGGGTGATGCTTGGAGATCAGGCTCTTTGTGCCACGCTGTCTTGCCTGGTTCAGAGATAGAGAGCTGCATTAAAGACCCCTGAAATACTTTGTTATCAGGTTTTGTCTTTCCTGTGAACAGTATGGTGAAGTTTCATGTATGGCTTGGACTTGTACTACTTGATTCCCAGCTGGTACTGCCTGCTGGAATTCTCTTGATAAAGTACAAATTTATGCTAATCATAATCATGATCTTGTGCTAATTGCACAAGAAATATTTAGTAATAGTTTCACCGTTACTGCACAAGTGGTAGTAGCTATTCTGTATAAGGTTTTTCTTGCCAGTTGTGGAAAGCTAGTAATCTGTTCTAGTAATTCTTTTTCATCTTTCCCTCTCCAGTGTGCATAGCTGACTGCTGAGCTTCTGTGTGCTTGAGAAAGTTTTAAAACAAACAAAAAAACCTCCAAGTACTTAGTAATTAGTCCTGTAGATGTGTGGCATTAAGAGTTCTTGCCCAGAATACACTAAAATGTTCTGTAAAGCCACGTGCTGGCATGTAACTCAGTTTTTCATTAGCTCTTAGCTAAAAGGCTGATTTTTCCATTTCTTGTTTGCTTTTCAATTCACAGCTATAGTTGGTATGGTATAAAAGCTTACACTGGAATACTGGAATTTCTGTGTAATGACATCTTTTGTTAATGAAGGTTGGTTTTGTTCAAGTAAATCTTCCTCTGCCTTTGCAAGTGAGTAAGTCATGGTAATATTCTAAACTTTGTTGACATACCTGAATTTATTAATTGCACAGTTTACTAGAACAAACTCTTTTTCTCTTCCCACAACTCATAAACTAAAAAGGAGGAAACAAAAGCCTGGAATCAAATGATCAGCATTTCATTTTGGTTGAGGGGGCTTTTGTGAACCTCTGAATGGGCAGAGCATTTGTAAGTTACAGTCTCTGAGCACTTGACCATGTGACTAAATAGTATTTTCTTTCGTGTAACTTAAATTTTTCCTCCACACGAACTCAGGCTTGTGCCAGGTAATGAGAGAGGTTATTTCCCTGCTGGCTACTGGAGCTGTAAATTGAAATTAGTGTCTTGATCAAGCCCTCCAGTGTCTAAGCTACAGAGAATGCAGTTACGGAGTGTACCTTTGCACAATGTCCTGCTGGTTCTCAGGTGCTTAAAGAAGTTGTTCTGTTCCTTTCCATGCACCAGCTTTGGCACCTGTCCAACTGTGCAGAGGGCCAGCTCAATTTATTAACTGGATCACTGGGCCTGCAAGTTGAAGTAGCAGTTTGTACTGTGAGCTGAGTGCCAGAGCCAGGATGAAAAAAGGAGGCTTGAAGAGTTGGGGAACGACACAGCTGTTTTCAAGGGCAGCAGAATTCTTGTGCTGCTTCAACTGTATTACCTACTGCACCCTGAAAAGCCAGGCTGTGCCTGCTTTGGTGGGTGGCAGTCTCTGGCAGAGGAGAGGGCAGGGCAGCTCTAAGTTGTAGTTCTCTAAGTTGCCAACTGTATTTCAGCAGTGACTGCCTGAAGGCCAGGATCTGGCCTCAAGTGCCAAAGTTAGATATGCAGCATGTGAGCCTTTCCTAGGCTCTCTCTGTGAATGTAATCTGCACTGCATGCATGGGGGCTAGTGAGGGGATGGATGTGGAACCTTTAGCTGTGAAAGTATCGAGCACATTAACAAAATGAGAGTTGGCCACCAGCTTGTGTATGTCTGAGCTTAACTTCAGTGTTTGAATATATGTGTGCTTGTACATCTGTGGTAGAGGCAGGCTGTTTGAGAATTCAGGCATGTCTGGATTGCTTCCCTCCTTTCCCTCTTTCCCTCCTTTCCCTCTTTCCCTCCTTTCCCTCCTTCCCTCTTTCCCTCCCTCTTTCTTTCTCTCTTTCTCTCTCTTTCTCTTCCTTCCTTCCTTTCTTCCTTTCTTTCTTTTCTTAAGAAACACCTTATTTTTAGCTAGTTGTGGTTCAATTGGTGAAACATAGCCTTTCTAAAATAAGGCAAGCTGTAAAGCTAGAACAACTCCCCTGCTTGCCTCTTTACCTAAAAACTCAGATCTGTGAAACTAAAGTTATTGGTACTTCATGTCATCTATCTGAGCTTGAGCTGAAGATACACTTCCATGACAGGAATACTTCCTTATCAAAGCTGGTTTAAGACACCTTGGCACTCCTTTGGGCTCCATGGTAGTTCAGGTTTCTCTAAGTCAGCTCTCAGCTGATGGACAGCGTTAGACTGATTCCAGTCACTGAGTCAGAGAAATTGGGATTACATACTGGAAAATTGGTAGTTTAAACTGTTGGGGTAGTTCACCCTCAGATTCTTTTCGTTGTTGTCTCTACATTGTCTGAGCATGGGATGCTTCCAAGCAGGTGTTCCTGATCCTTTCTCCCACCCTTGGCTAGCCTTCCCTCAGTAAAGCTTGTATTGGTACTAATGGCACTCAGGCTTTGGAATAGGCTGCACAGGGAGGTGTTGGAATCTCCGTCCCTGGAAGTGTTTAAAAGGCATGTGGATATGACACTTGGGGGTGTGGTTTACTGGTAAATGATGGTGCCGAGTTAACAGTTGGATTCTGTGATCTTAGAGGTTTTCTCCAACCTTAATGATTCTGTGATGTCCATGAAAGCGTGTTGCTTTTCTGGAGCAAGTGTGGTAGAAATGAATGTTGCTTGAGTCAGTTCTTTGATGTGGCCCATCCTTCATTAGTGCTAATGCTGCCAGGAGAGGCTGGGAATTGGTAACTGGAGTGGGAGTGTGCTGGGTACCTACTGGGTACCTGTTTCAGTAGCTCTTTGCACCGATCCTGGTTTCACAGTTACCTTAAATGTGCTACCACAGCTGTCAGACTGAACCCCTGACCTGTGAGTGTGTTTTTCCAAAGTAAACAGCAGTTCAGAGCAGAAGCTGCAGCTTCTGAAGTACAGCAAGGAACCAGTCTGCAGAGGAGGGGGATGGAGGTCCCTTGGGACGTCCAAAAGAATCATCACAGTCATGCATCCCAAGTGCAGCAAGTGTTTCCCAGGCTAACTTGCTTTAACAGCGCTGCAGCAGTGTGGGTAACTGCAGTGAGGTGAGGCTTAGGCCAGTGCAGGGAGCATTCAGTTTGTGACCTGGGAGAGCCCCAGCACAGAGGCATTTAAAGCAGCTTGTCCAGCATGTGAAGTGCAGCACACAGAGCTAATGAGCTTGATGGTATTCTTACTTTTATCTGAAGCTGGATAGGTCCTTGAAAGTACTATCAATGTTTGTATGTGTGTGCAGTTGGATCCTTGAAGAAAATATTTCTGTGAAAGAATTATTGGTATAAATATTATCTCGGAATGCTTGTTAGCAGTAGGTTTATTTCGTAGAGCCCTTGTTTCTCAATTCATGTTTAGCATTGCAGTATCTTAAAAAAAATGAACCCTATTTCATATCTGCAGTGGCTCTTTGACCAGGGTCGTTCTTTGGCCTGTCTTAATCATGGAATACAGTTTTTCATTGAAACTTTGATGGATTAAAAGATTTTTAGGACAGTTTAAGCAGTTTTTAGTACTCAAAGGCCAAAGAACATTTAAGATAAGTATTGCTAAGTGTAATCAAGTGACATCAAAGCTTAAAAGTTCTGGGAACTAAGGAAGAAGTTACAAGTGGTGATGATGGAGATTAGATGGTTGTGGGTTCCCTTTGGCCTTGATTTATATGCTAAACTTTCTAGTTTTGCCCATGCACAAAATCTGAAGTCAGAATAAAATATCTTAGCTGACATATGTAGTGGTTAGGAACACTTAGTCACAACAAACTTTTTTTCTAGGTTACTGTTATTTTAATGGATATTTTAAGCATGTTGTATTTTTTAAGGGGAATTATTAGCTATATTGCATCTTTTATACATTAAACTAACAATCTCACCGTATATTTTTGCACTTATACATATTTATTAGAAAAGAAAAGGGTTTGCATTCCAATACAGCAAGCATAATTTCCTTACATGGTTATTTGCTTATCTTGAGTATTTTGGGTTTTGCCTTTTTAGTCTCTAGAGACTAAAATGTTTTCTAAGGGGAAAACAAGTTCTCTTGTGCTATCAGCTACTCAGGTCTAATATTTATTGGTGAGGGGCTGGCTTCCAAGGTGAGTGGGCTCTGATGTTCTGAAAAGATACCTCTGTGGGCTTAAGTTTGCTTTATGGGCTTTCATGCCTTTGGTGGAAAAATTCCAGGCACTGCATGTTGAAAATACATAAAAATGTTGAATTAAAAACTTGTCATCGAATCAAATGCTTGTGGTTGTGTTATAAAAGTAGGCAGCAGTAGGTTTTAGCTGTTTCCTCTGCCACAGAAATAATGGCTTTGTGTGAAGGGTCATTTAAAAAGTGGCAAATTAGATACAAAGATTCTTCTGTGGACTTTTTTTGTGAGATACTTAAGTGCAAGCTGGTTTCAGTATGTATCAGCTGACCAGTTTATATTTTTGGGTGGTCTTACATTTGCCTTCTGTGAAGTATACTTTTAAACTTTAATTCTGTACTTCATAATTGTGACTTGAGCTGTGTTTTGTTAAATGGGTATTTCAAAAGACTCTTCAGCCTTTGTGCCCCTCCCATGTGCTGTAAGGTCTGGCATTGAAAGATAAAGCAATTTGAAATTCATAAGGCCTCTACAGGGGCAAATGTATCTTGCAACTGAAATTGCAGGAATAAGTGTAACTGTATGAATTCGGTATATTTTAAAGTCCCTCTGGGAAATATAACAGAAAGTAATCAGTTCTCAATATTTTTCAGTGCTTCTCATTTCTGTAATTGATTGAAAGAGTCATGTTTTCTTGTTGGGAGTAAAAAGAGCTGCGGTGTTTTTCCAGTTCCTACTTGAAGTCAGTATAGGAGCTGACTCCATATCTTTCAGCCCACATCTTTGAGTTGGGGTGAGAAACAAACCTAACTCTAACATAGTTGTTTTTTGGTTTTTTTCTGATAGTGCTCTTGTTACATAGATATCTTTTTGACTTTATGGGAAAGAAATTTGATTATCAGTGATAGAGTCAGGTGGAAGCAGTGCGTTTGTTTTAAGACACCATTCTGTTAGGAGAGGGGGGAAACCTCTAATAATTTTTTTTTTTTCTTATTCAGGAATAAAAAACTACTCCAACTGGCCTACCATCCCACAAGTGTACCTCAATGGTGAATTTGTTGGTGGCTGTGATATACTCCTCCAGATGCATCAGAATGGAGATCTTGTAGAAGAGCTGAAGAAACTGGGAATCCGTTCAGCACTTCTGGATGCAGAAAAAGATGAAGAGAAAAAGTAAAATGAGCAAAAAAAAAAAAAAAAAAGCTGTGACTGGAATAAAGCAAATCTTCGATAAGAACTTGTTACCCATAAAGCCTTACATACTTTAGGTCAAGGAAGGCATCTGTTTGAACTTGACACTAAGTGAATGTCTCTTAGCTCATGGTAAATGTAGTGATCTTGGTATTTTGATTTATGGGTATTGTGAAAATTCAAGTATAACCACTGCACTGTAAAGCAAATGTTTGTGAAAATTTGTGTTTTAAAAAAGTTCACTTCTAAAAGCGCTCTTCTTCTTCGAGGTGGGAGTAAACCAAAAGAACTAATAATATTTTTATGGATTTTACGTGTGTGATTCTCTGTTCTTTGATACATGAACCTATACAAACAGCATTTGCATTCTCTTGCTTCTCTTGAAAAAACATTAAGTAATAGTGCATCTGTTTTTCTGTTTAACTCCTGGTGATAAGACTTCCTGAGAGCCTGTAAAATCTGTGTAATCACATCCAGTATAGGAGAAAAACAGTTTTCCAGCAATACAGGAGAAAAAAATTATGAGAGTGCATGCAATATACTTTTATTCCAAAGGGTAAAAATAAACAGAACTTGTACAAATACATGTATAGTGGTCATTATTACTTTGTAACTTTCTGATGGCTTCTAAAACTGCTAAGAATTGTGCCTAAATATTTTATAAAACCTTTTCTACCTCTGACAAAACAGCTTTTCCCCCCTGCTTACATACTTTGTGTATGGCAGTTCTGTGTCAGTGCTAAAATGTGGGAATTGTTAAAGGCTTCAGTATTCTAGCTTGAAATAGTACAGGAGAATACTTCAGTTATTACTGTAATCTTGTATTATTTGCCTGTTATCTTTTTATATATGTTGTGTTTCCAAGTGTTTTCTCCTGACTGATGTGCTCAGGAGAACATAGTCTTCAAACATGGGATTTACAGATGAAACATTCACGTGGGTAAGATGAGTGCGGCAGAGAGGTTACTGAATAGATAAATATTTATTTGTGGAAAGTCTCTGAAGTGTTCAGTACCTACCTAACCACATTTCTCTAAATTAAAAAAAAAATAATTGTATTAACCAGTGTAGCTTCAGCTCTATGGCAATACTTCTAAGGTTAAAAGCTAACCGAGCTATTTTTAAATGCAGCTTAATTCGTATAAAACAGTCTGCATGTGAATTAGGGAAATGGTTGGAAATAAACTGTTTTATGTCTACAGTAGTTGCTCTTTATTTTAAATGTCTAATGAAACTGATACTACTTTTGATTTGAAGCCTAAGATCTTTTATACTGCATAGGACATAAAATGTGTTCTGGAGAAAGAAGAAATTATAAATGGTCAGTGAAAGACAACAGGACTGGAACCTGTAGACAGGAGAGATTTGATGCAAGTTCTGGTTCTAAATCTCTCCTGCCCACTTGAGCAAGCAGTGGAGAAACTATACTAGAACATTCTGCACAGGATTTGCCAAACTGGTAACAGTGAGCTTGCTGCATAGTTGCAATGCAGTCAGGGTCAGCAGGATTGAATACAGCGTGTGTGTGGTGTGTACTCACTTGGTCACCACCGCGGGTCTCGGGGTCGCTGTGTGACCACTGTGTAGGAGGGAGTTCCACGTGTCAGTCACTTGTGCCTCTAAGGCATGGAGCTGTGAGTGCAGGATTTTTTTCTCTTCATGTGCCACATCGCATCATGCAAAGCTTAAAGTAACAATGGAGGTTTGTTCTGAGCATTTGAATTCAGATTAAATGAACTTTCTTAAAGCTAATCACAAGTAGTTTTTGCCATTCTGAATGTATAACAGTGTTTAGAAAAAAATTTCAAAAGTCTTTGGTTATTTCTGTCAACCTGTTGAAATTAATGTACCCAGTAAACAAAAAGGTAATGAAGAAAATTTAATTACTTTCCACTTCAGTAGTTAACACTTGGTCTGACTACTAAATAAATCTATTAAAAAAAGAATCCCCCAAATCTGCTGTTTCAGAGCTCTCTAGGTTCCTGCACAAGCTGAATATTTTTCAGTAATATCTGCCAGCAATTTAACATAAAGGGAGCTTCAGTATTGTCAGGTAGTCTTTATCCTCTGTGCAGCAAAATTTTTCTCCCAGCATGAGTTCCTGCTTTTAAAAACCATGGATTTTTTTTCTACTTTCTCTGCTTTCTTTCCCTCTTTAGATTTTAATTACTTGATTAAACCTTTGCATAACATACATAGCATTGTTTATATCAATCTACCTGACTGGAACATGTTATTGAGCAAGTAAAAGCAACAGTGATTCCATAAAGTGTGTGACAAGGCCACAGCGGGGAATGAAATTGGGACTTCTGCCTGCATTCCCATGCAAGCCATGCGTTTCCAGCCAATGTGTGCATGAGCAGTCATTCTCCATTTATAAAAATGATCATTTTGAACCAGCTGCAATAAATTACTTAAATTGTAAACTTCAGAGCTTTATTTTTTTGTTGATTGAGAGTATTTTCCCCAAGAACCTAGTTCTAGTGGATCGTTTTAGAAGGTGGGCAGTATCATGCCCTCTGCTTATCATCCTCTGCTGTCCCTCAAATAAAGACAAAGGGAGCATGTGCTTCCAATCCCAAAGGGATGCCACAGATAAACGGATTTTTTTGAGGAAAAATCCCATGTCTCCCTTGAGAGACCTGCTGCTCATGCTCTTAGGCAGAGCATGAGAAGGCAGCTGATAATACTGGAGCATGGGGTGATAACCAGTGAGTGTGCTGAGCTAATGCCTGGGGCCCAGGTGCCAGCTGGAAGGATCCATGAGGAGTCCTTGGTCAGGAGGTGTTGGGGAAGATGAAGCGGGAAAGCCTTACAAATATGATTGCCTGGAAAAAGATTCTGAGAATATGAAACCTATGAGCGAGGTAGAAATGAAAGCCACTTTTGATATTTAAGATGCCAAGCCAGTTACTGAACAACTGGAGAAGACAATGGTTTAGCCAGCTGAAGGAGAATCTTCTGATTGAGCAATGCCCTTAGCAAATAAGGGGATGCCAAAGGTCCAAAGGTCTGAGGGACCCTGCCAGTGTGGCAGGGAAGAAAAATGGGTTTAGAAAGTAGTTTTTAGGGTTTAAAATGTAACACAGTATGGTAATGTAGTAATTCTTATAGGCTGTATGTAAATTCTATAGGATTTGTGTCTTGTACTGGTTGATTAGTGTAAACTAGAATATTCAGGACAGAAAGAGATATAATGTATTGTAACAGAACTTAGCTCTCTCTTTTTGGGCACACTTTGAGCTGGGGCTGGCAGCTCAAGCACACCTCTTGTACCCACAACCGATGCAATAAACCACATGTTTCAAGAGCTGCCCTGGTATCCAGAGATCTCATCCCCATCCCCACACTCCTACAAGGAGGACGTGACAGGGTCTGTGGAGGAAAGGGTGACTTTTCTCCCCAGGAGGAGCAGCTCATCACAGGAGGTGAGGGAGGGGATGGGGGAAGCTGCTACAGCTGCTTGTTCTTCCTGGGTTCTCTGCCCTAAAATGAAGACCGAAGAGGTAATTGTGGCCAGGAGCGTGCCTTGGGAAGGCTGACTAAAGTTCCTGAGGACAGCCAACAGCAAAAATGGGGACCTGCCCTTGCCACCTTTGGTGAAGAGTGAGGCAAACCTGCCTGGTCTGGAGTTGGGTCTGCTGTGGTAAGGATAGGGCAGGCATCAGGCCTGTGCAGGAGTGTTGGCACCTGCAGGGCTTCTACAGATCAAGGCTGGGTGTGTGGAGCTGCCAGTACCATTCCTGCTCTTTGTGTGCCAGGCAGGAATTCCGGCTGGCTGCTGCTCCAGTGAGGTGCTGCTGGATCCATCTTGGTTGGATTGCCCTGCTGAGAGCTTACAGTGAGATACTTGTGAATGCATGTAAACTTACGTGGGATTGTTATTCTGTTATGGGGTTGTAGTATGAGCATTTGCCAAACTGGAAACCATTACCATCATTACATTTTATTGTGAGGATGTTCTTAGTATTGCTGCTGTGCTAAAAGGCTGAACTGAGTGGATCAACCTATCCACCAGATCATAAATTAAGATAATCTTTTCTATTTGCTAGCACATCAAAAATTAAGATAATCTTTTCTATTTGCTAGCAGTTCACACCTCTTAGATATGAAACAAGGTGCTTTGGTTTAAGAAAATGAGATTGTTCATATTCTGAAGCTGATCCACTGTCTTTAACCTTCACCAAAGCAGGGTATAAGGTTTCTTTGCTCTTCTTGAACTGGTCCTGGTGAGGAGCAGAGGCAAGCAGGTGGCAAACACTTGCATTTGTGCTGCTAATTTTGTGTTGGGAGCATTAAAATCAATTAACACAAAAGTTGTTTTCCTGAGAAAACAGCTGTTAACAGCTCAAGGCATATTAACGGCAAGTGTTTCTCAGCCCTAATGACTTGCCTTAATTTTGCTAGCAAACATTTGGATATGGTCAATATTCTTCATTGCTTATCTGCTTTGAAAAAATAACTTTATACCGTCTAAATGCCCTAAAATTCTTGAGTTCTTTTATTTTAGGTATGACAAACATGTAGGCTAATTTTCATGTTCTCACTGAGTTCTCTGGTTCTCTTTAAACAATAGACTAGAAACCTGGCAGGACTTTTCTGGGAGTCTGTCAATACTAACAGAGTGCATAGAAAAAAACCAAGCTTGAGAACATGAAATCAAAGAATTGTACCAATGAAAATATCTCATGAGCTGTCACCAAGAATGCCAGTAAGACCCTGGCAGTGCCTGCATCCAAGAAGGGCAATATTTAAAAGCAGAGCTGGCGGCCTGATCAATAAATCCCTGTATAATCTGATTTTCGTGTTCCTTCTGCAGAAACAGATTTTCTTATACAGGTTGTTCAATATCCATATTACAGGACTGTGGAAGAAAAAGCCACTCGGTAGTTACAAGATACGTGTCACCTGTAAGTTAAGGAATCTGTGAGCAAAGGTGGACAGAAACAAGGAAAGGTAAAGAGAGAGGAAAGGGTTTGGATTGTTAATGGCACTGGGTGGTTGGTCAAGCTTGCTTTTTGGCTGAAAGAGTTGAACACGCTGCTCTGTGAAGGGTTGTTTTTTTGAATTCAATACTTATCCAAAGCCTGTTTTAGCTTAATTTACTGTTAAATGCCTGGCAAAATTTTACAGAAAGTCATCTTTAAAAGACGCTGAGTAGGTCCCTTGTGCAAAGGGGACCTAATTAACTGTTTTTGGCTTTTTCTTTGGGGTGCTGCTTTTGTTTAATAGCTTTGTCAAAGAATTGCTATCTCTGATGTGACCTGATCATGTCTATAGAAAGTGCTCACTGATTTAAATACTTGAGGCCTTTCCTGGAATCACCCAGGGAAAGCTGGTTTTAGTTAAATGGAAAATAGGACTAAAATTGCTAAGTGGATTCAGGTTTTATTTTCTTTCTTTTTTTTTCTTTTTTTTTCAATGATCCAGTTTCTTGTTATGCCTTGTTTCTCTGAACTAAGGGAGTAGGCCAGGTGTAAAGGGTTTTAGTTAGAAAGACCATGGTACTCCATAAAATCCATGGTAGTAATAGGGTAGAACTGAGATGAATGCACAGTGCTGTACATAATCAACAAGCATTTGTATCTTCCCAGTTTTGAGGATCACATCTTGATTGGACCAGCAGGCTGCTGGCTTATACTCCCCTTTCAAGAAGAAACAAAGCCCTTTAAGGATGACTTTAATTCTCAAATGACATTAATGTTTTAAGACCTTTAGAATCAGAGTAAATAAACAAAGTAAACATCCTTAAAGATGGAGGAAGTCACTAGAAACATTTTTCTAGCTGTAGAAATACATGTTGCATTCTCCAAAGGACCTTGTTTACCTTAAGTAAGTGCAGGTGGTGATGGTTTACAATTACCTAAGAAGAATACAAAGGCCAAATGCAAAATCAATTTTGAAACAACTTTGCCACTAAAAGATGTTAATTTAGCAAACAATGGGAAAATTGTTTTTTCCTTTTCTTTGTTGCAGCCATTTTACACACAAAGCCATGAGACTGCTCCTGCTCAGGTGCAGGCATGGGTGTCGGTATTTATAGTTACTTGTTGTCCCTACTAACTTAAAGTTTGCACAAGGGACCTACTTATCATCTTTTAAAGATGACCTTCTGCAAAATTTTGCCAAGCATTTAACAGTAAATTAAGCTAAAATGGGCTTTGGATGAGTATTGAATTAAAAAAAAAATAATTTACTTAAACTGTTTTTTTGCTTATATAAGCCTTCAAAGTGTGAAGGATTTTATGTACAATTTAGCCTCAAAACAGTGAAACAAATCTTCACTTTGCAGGCTAATGAAAACTGAAATACAGAAGTGATTTGCTACTTGTATGGTAATAGCTATAGAGAGAATAAAGTTTTGGAGTATTTAGTCTTAAACCTATGATCTAGTGAGGGAAACCCACATGCTTTTACAGGGTGTACCTCAACAAGCATTTTAGAGCTTTCAAATACACACTACAAAGATATCTTTGAAATACTACTTGTCAGACTGGATTTCCCCATTGAATGGTAATACCATGAAATCTACCATTTCTGCTCTTTTCCATCATTTCTCTTGTCTAAACCCTAAACAGCTCTTCAAGTAGACTTTTCTTCTTGAAGAAAATATAGATATTCTCTGAGAAGCAGCACTTTTAGATTACTTCAAAGAGGATGTGCTGCATGAAGACTGGGCACATATTTAAACCTTCGCAGCTCAGGAAGGGTGCAGATTTAGGGCTGAATGTCTTCTACTGATTAAAAAAAATACACAGATTCTAGAATTCTTCAGTATTTCATTTATTTACTCATCCGTGATACTTCATGAAAGACAAGAAGTAGGATGTGAAAGGAAAAATTTGCAAGAATATTGAGAGCGCCTGAAAGGAAAGCAAATAAACTAAGCACGTCGATGGCAGAGGACAGCCGCGGAGAGTCTTCCCGGTGAGATGCTCTGGGGTGAGCTGCCGGCAGCCGGGAGAGCCACCCAGGAGATGGTGCTGTTGGACCGGGGAAGCGGCACAGCCCTGACCCAGAAGCATCTTTCAATGCGGTCCTCCCTGTTTTCCATCTGTGTTGCATGTTACTCTTTGGGCTCCTCGGTTTCTTTTGGGAGGAGAAGGTGTCGGTGTTACCGGGCGCGTCCCGCGGTCCGGTGTGCGATGCCCTTCCCAGCCAGCCAGCCCCGCGCCCTGGGTGGAGATGACGGCAGCGCTTGAAGGCGATGTTTTTCGCCGGGACTGCGTGGCTGGCGAGATGGTAACGCCGAGGCGGGGAGCAGCTTCGCAGCTCGCTGCCCTCACCGGAGCCACCGCCTGAGCAGCGCCGTGCCCCAGCCGGGCGCTCGCCGGGCGCCCGCAGCCTCGCTGCCCGGCGTGGGGAGCTGCACGCCCGCTCCGGGGGCTCCTCGGGGACCCGCCGCCCGCCAGCTTCCCCGCCAGCTTCCCTGCGCCATCCTGGGGCCGGCCCGTCCCGCACACACGTGCCTGGCCAAGGTAAGCGCCAGGGCGGCTCTGCGGGGCGAGGGGCGCGCAGCTCCCGGGAACCCTCGCCCGTGTCTCGGCACACGAGGCGCTCCCCTCCCGCCGCACCTGTGGGCCCTGGGAGTGCCAAGGTCTGCGGGCGGTTCAGGGTGGGAAGATTTGAGGTAGCAAAGGGGAATTTGGGGTTCTTTCGGTCCAGAGTGTCTCAGCAGAGCAAGAAGTCAGAGGGTTGTGGTGACGTTTTCTGTCGATTTGCTGTTTTATTGGCATCCTCTCATCTCATTTGGGTCCGAGGCTTCAAATCTGGCCAGAAAAGATCAGCAGGAACTGGAACAGGTTAGTGGATGCCCTGGGAGTGACTGTAGCAACATGAAGCCACCAGACTGGGTACTTGACGAATTTGAAGAATTTTTAACGGAAGGGAACATCAAAGGCCTTTCCCCAGTTGAAGAAGGGCTGCTGTCTCTGAGGATGCCAGCATGTGTGACCAGACATTGACTAGGGTTTTATATGTGATATAAATCTATTTCCCCAGTTCTTCAGCCTGAGGTCTTTTCTATCTGAATGGGTATGAAGAAGATCTTTCTACATGCAGGCAGAGGTGTCAAAGCAAACCTCCTGCAGGTACCTGGGTGGGTCGCAAGGCCTCCCTGCTGGCAGCCACCACTGTGCTATGAGCAAGCCACCTTGAGTTTGTTAGAACCATTTCTCTGTGGCTGAAGTGAGCATGGCCAGTGGTGGAGGTGAGGTGGCTGGTGAGGAAAGAGCCATCAGACAGAGGATGGCCCAGCCTCTTTTGGAGTAGAACCTCTGGGGAGACCAGTGGTGTAAGGATTTGAGGATTATTTTTGTTGTGCTGCATTTCTAGTCCTGTCTTTTTAAATCATTAATGGCAATTCAATGGCCAGTGGTAGGATTCTATTTTTTTTTTTTCCTTAACAATAAATGATTTAAACCTCAGCTGACATTTTGTGGGGGCTTTTGCTACATGAGTAATGATTTGGCATGAGCTGAGTAGGGCAGCAATTGAGAAACTCTGCTGTCCAGTCATGTTTAGGTGTGTCAGCAGAAGGAAACCAGAAAAAAAAATACTAAAGAACAGCAGCAATTCAGGAAGGAGTATAACAAGCCCAAAGCAAGCCTGTTCAAGCCTATTCCTTCATTTTTCCTGTGAACTTGAGGTGCAGTTCAGCCCACTCTGCTGAACAACTGTCAGGTTTTCAGGCAGGAGCTGCATGTTCCTTGGACCTGAGGAGTGGGTGGTCTGAGCAGGAGCTGGCTCAGGGCTCAGACCACAATTTTAACATTGTCCCACACATCTCTGTCTCAGAAAGATAAGCTCTTCGTACGTATTGAAGATGAGTCTCAGCAGGCACCAGGCAGTAAGTTACACACTTTGTTTTAGGGACCATTTTGAACTGAGCTCATGGATAAAATGAAGTTCTTAGGGATCAGCACACAGACTCAAACCTAGGAGACCCCTCTGCTCTGAGACCCCAAACCACCAAGCTATGGTGTCAGGTCTCCTTTCGCCCCAGAAGCTTTGCAGTTCTTTTTGAGCCAGGAACCCTGTCCCAACAAGTGGAAGAGTGTTCCTCTTCCCTCCTAGTTCCCTGCCAGCTGGCCAAGTGCTTCATTTGAGATGGGCAATGATGGTTTGACCTCCCTCCCATGCAGCCTTTCCATGTCTGGAAGAAAGTATTCTAATCACTGCAGTATTGCAGACGAGCAGTTTCCAATACCATGTTCTACTGGTATGCTTTACATACCCCAGGTTTGCCAGATACTGTCCAATTACTGCCTTTGGAAAGCATTAAAAAAGAGGTAGGTGCCTCTTATCCCAGCTTGGGCCAGAGCCATAAGTCAGTATGAAATTTCAGATTAAAATGCCACCTTTTTTAGGTGCCTACATCCTGATATCCTGATTTTTGGTTCTTAATCAATATGCAGGAAGGAATTCAAGATAAGATTGCATCTGTAGCTGCTAGCAGACATATTAATGTAATATAGTCCTGTAGCTTAGTGGGAAATAAAGTACACAGAAGTGACTGGAATTTCAGAGCATCTGGGTTTTGGTTGTGTGGAGAGGATTTGTCATGAAAGCTCCTGAGGGAAGAGTAGAGGAAGATGCCATGAATTCCACTTAAGAACAATAATCGAGTCTGGAGGGCATGTATGTTGCCAACAGTAATACTGGGGAAACAAAGAGAAAATCAGTACAACTGAGTGTCAGTCAGAGAACTCTTCCAAATCTGAAAATCTAATCTTAGTTTTCCAGTACATCGGTTTATTAATTAGTGTAAAGGCTAGATTAAAGGGAAACAAAAAAATGTATGATGGACTGCAAAATACTAAAGTTATAAAATAAGAATCTTTCAGTTTTGTCAGTCAGAAGAGTTGGAATAATTAACTGGTAGTTCAGAAACTGGATCACCAAAGATATTAAAGGCAAAAATAAAAGAAGATAAAGACATTGCTGAGAATCTAAATGGTTTGTTTGCAGCACTCTTCGGCACAGAGAATATCAGAGTGATACCTACTGGGACTTGCTCCTTTCTGGTAATCAAGATGTGTCAGAAGGAAGAGCTGGAACAAATTGATAATTTAAAAAGCAGCAAATCATCAGCTCCAGATGGTACATTGAAAAGTTTTGAAGGAGCTTAGTGTGAAATAGCTGATCTGCAGCAAAAATATGCCTTCCTTAATTAAAAACAGCTATTTTGCTGAAGAAGTGGAAGGTAACAGTTGTATCCAGAGTTGAACACAGGTTTGAGATAATTTGAGGAAGCATACACTCTCTATACCCAGATACACACTTCTGTTTTATAAGCTAGTTGAAGACAGAATACAAAGTAGGGAAAAAAAATATAGTATCTAAAGAGCAAAGTTTCTGCAGGAAAGAGTCATTAATCTGTTTTAACTCCAACTGGGACACACTTGTAATGGGCAAATAAAAAGGAACCAGTGTAATTTAGATAAACCTCAAAGGACCTTTGGCCTAGGCAGGACACTGTGAAACAAAGAGAGAGGAGCTCGCTGCAAATCTCTTGTCTGATGAGGTTGTGCCAGGCTGCATGTCCAAAGGAGCCCTGACCACCCTTGACATCTCCATGCTGCATCCGGCCTGTGACTTGTTCCTGCTCTGTGTTATCCCACCCATGTGATGCCAAGCCCTGCTTTCAGCTGTCCTGGGAGGTGAGGAACCAATGAGAGGCTGAGTGATCCATTTCCAGCCTCTGAGAAAGCTGAGCAGAGGTTGTTTCTGTGTGTCTGTCAGGCTCACGAGGCTGAAAAGGTGAACACTGTTGAGAAAGCTTGCACACTGCTTTTAAATTTTAAATCCTACAGAGGATGAAGAGGTTGCTGTGGGGAACTGCAGGAAACCAGAAACTAGGAGCTGAGGAGCATCAGTGGCAGCTGTGGTAGGAAGCTCCTCCTGTGGGTAGCACCAAGGTAGCATCTGTGTGGTGAAGGCATTCATGGGGAAAGAAAAATATGAACAAAAACTTAAGACCCTCCAAATTATTAGGTAAATTCAGCGGCTGGGTGGCAGAATGCTTTTTACTACTGTCACTCACTGGAATTAAAAAAATTAAAGAAGGAATTTGGTTATAGCAAAATAGAAAATTAATATAAGGAAGCATCTAATTTCAGAAGAAGAAATAAGAGGGAATGTATTGATTTTCCCTCCCAATGCTATGCATAAATTAATTAGATACAATATCAATTTCAACATTTCAACTACCCTGTATGTTTACAGTGAATACTCTGGATGTGCTGAGAGGAAAATCCATACCTCTTCTCTTAGAGGGAATCTGTCAGAATCCATACTTTTACCCTTAAAAACTAGTTTTTTCCTATCTTAATCTTATGCAAATTGGGACCAGTTGTGGGATCCATACAGTGTTCTTTGTTCCCACATCCTGCTGCAAAGGTATTTCCCTGCTTCTATTCTGTCAGTGAAGGTAGACAAACTGACAATGTTACCAGGAAAAAAATTTCATGAGGATTTTGTACAATAGCTTAAAAAACCCCAAACAACCAGCCACCAAATATTTAACAAGTATTTTGTGTTCAGAACCTTTGTTAATACAAATGTACAGTTTTCATCAGCTTCAACCAGAGGTTCTTTCCTCTTTTAGGCAGACATAGAACTACAACCTCCTTCTTTCTCATTTGTTTTTGCCTGCAGTCCGTCTCTATTTCTTCTGCTCTCTTCTATGTATTCTTCCCTCAGTCCCAGGGTTTTCCCTTCCTTGCCTCTCTCTCACAGGTGTGTAATGCTGCTATTGCTCATCTTCTTCTGTACCTGCTCCTGCCTCCTCACAGACTTGTCAGCTCACAGCTCTACCAACCCTGGTGCCCAGCCAGAGTCAATTATGCCAGCAGAGCTCATTAGAAGGCACAAGATGCCATGCCTCATTCTTGAGATTTGTACAGCTCACCATCGCAGTGTGCTCTGCTGATTAGGAAGTACTGATTTATAGTAACAAAAATTATAACAATTATAAAAATTATAACAAAACAAAACAAAAAAAAAATCTAAAGGCTTCTGGAATAATCCTGCTGTTTTTCTCTTTGCTCTGTTCTGTGCAATTATTTTTGTATCAATAACCACTTCCAGGATTTCACTGGGTATTTGGTGGGGAACAGCATCAGCCAGGAAATGCCCAGAGAAGGGTTGTATTTACAGATGATAAACTAGGCTGTAGATTTTAGAAAGACTGTGTTTTGCCTTTTCCTTTAAATTTTCTTATGCAGTCACATAAGGGAGGAAAGGATGGTGCAGAGGTGCCCAGGACACTTTTAAATTAGCTAATTTAGATGCAAAGTCAGTTTTGCCACGGCAGCATGGAGCAGAGCAGCATGGCTGATTCACTCAGCTCCCCAACAGTCCCGAGGGTCCCACTACTCAGCTTTTTCTATGCTCTTTTCTGCAAGAAAAGTCTCCCCTCTCTGATGCCATGGGATGCTGTGGCTCATGTCATCACACAGTAATTCAGCTGCTTGATGTGACAGTTTGCTGATATACAGGCTTGTGGGCTTTTCTAGATCCACAGTAGAGTTGAATGGCTAACGCTTCAGGGTCAGTAGGTTTGGGTCCTTTCTTTCCATTTATGAAAACACCCATAACTGTCAAAGCTCAAGAGAACTAAGACCCTACAAAAAACCCGAACCACTTGCACATCAATGCCATCAGCAAATGCTTCTTTGAGCTGGTTTTCATGTCTGAGACTCAGACCAACATGCAGTGATCTGGTTATTTCTACATCAGCAGAACAGCAGACAGCTCTGACATTTCTTCCCTTATCCAAAACTACTTTGGGCTAGATAAAACAATAAGATCTCAGTGATGGCTGCCCAGAGCAGTTCTCAAAACCACTTTATTCATCATTAAGACAAAGAAAATTGTCGTCAGTCGCAGGACTATGGAATAGGAAATAGAGATTATAGATACAGTCTTGGGGAAAAGCTTTGTTAAATATTGTTAATGTCTTGTGAGCTCCTTTAAGATATCCAAGTTGTAACTGTTCGTCTGGGCTCCACCTACCAGAAAAAATACATATATTTTTATTGATCATCCTGCCAGTGTAAGGCAAATTGTAACTAAACATTCTGTGGTTACTTTTTTCTTCCTGCTCCCTTCCCCCAAGCCTAAAGGGTGTTTAGTCTGGTGGACAGGTTGTTTTTCATTTTTACCTCACAAAAAAGCTATAATAGGAGAGTGAGACTTCAAATCTCATGTTGAGGAGAATTTACTATATAGTTTTCTGTTTGGAGAAGCCAATGTTAAAAAAATATTAAATCAAATTTTTCTCAGAAGAGGGATATAATTTTGTCTGGTCGGCTATTGTGAGTTTTGTTTTCCTGAACTGCTGAGTTCAGCTGGAACTTTAGGTGCTTGGTCTCTTTGCAAATCAGGCCTGGGGCTTCCAAATCCAGGCAAAGGGCCATGGTGGTTTATATAGTAACTCTGGCACACAGGAAGAAATAGAGCCTGTCTCTTTCAGAGGGACCTTCTTACTTCAAGGACTTCAGGGACTATGAGTACTGAACCCTTGCTGTTTAAAGTCCTTTCTGCTTTGAGGTATTCCACCAGGGAG
Source organism: Cettia cetti (assembly GCA_013401135.1). Taxonomy (NCBI): domain Eukaryota; kingdom Metazoa; phylum Chordata; class Aves; order Passeriformes; family Sylviidae; genus Cettia; species Cettia cetti. Next base: position 25,103 of record VZUI01068918.1, on the reverse strand, counting down.
TGCAGTCTCCAAGTTCAGCACAAAATGATGCAGTCCCAAATAGGACACTGCATCTGAGCCCCCTCTAGATTATTATCTGACACTATTATTTTTTCTTGTGGAGATCATAAAGAACGCATGATTAAGCCCTTCAACAACTTTTCTAAAGACTACTGGGAGTTATTATCCTGAGAATATGACAGGAAGCCCTCATAAATAAACCTTGATGTTTATTAGGTAAACAAATCTGTGTTTCACTGTAGTGTAGTGGGGTTAATACCTCATTCTGTTCACTGTCCTGCTTTGATTGTAATTTCAAATGCTAAATCTAACCTGACCACTGTAATTTTAACTCCTGGTTTTTAGATGCCTGCTTCTAGTTGACGATGCTATGTTGCCGTCTTGCTTTTTTGGTTTGGATGTGTCCATTTAGATCTTCTGAAAACAAGTTTACTCTATTCTGGCTTGCAGAACAGTCCCAGTGAGTCCCAGAGATTGATTTCTGGATACTTACTTGACTTTGAGATCACATCCTGGAAGATGGTGGTGTTGAACTTTAATTGGCTTCTCAGAGTTGATTTTCTCCTCTTATTAGTTCACAGAGCAGATGAGAGATTCACTCACTTAACTCTAGATTGGTTCATGAGATTGAAGAGCCAGTCCTTGCACTCATATTTTAAACATTTCCTACCATTCCTTTATAAACAGCCAGTAGAATGATACTAAGTTTGAACCCAAAGTACTTTTTTCTTTACCACAATGAAGCACAGCTCGGAGCATCCAGAGCCTGGTGTAGTTGTTAAGAGGAGACACTGTTCCAAACATGCTGCTTTTGTTGATATGCCCCACTGGAGCTCAGCAAATGTGTATTACATTTATTACCATGATAACACAAGACTGTATGCTTTCTGATGAAATTCAAAGAGGCATTTATGTTTCTCTTCTGCTTGTAATTAGGGCAGAGCAGACAGGAGGAGACCCTGACCTTTTATGCCAGTTTGTACAGGGGCTGTGGTCAAGATGCCAGAGCAGGAATGTGAGACTCTTTAAGCTTTGTTAATGACCCTGCTGGAGATGCTTTCTCCAGGGCTCAGGTTCTGGTCCCCTTATATCAATGACTTAACCTAATTTTTTAAATCAGTGGGCTAACACTAATTAACCCACAGAGCAGGTTTTGTCCTCAAGCCTGTTTCTGCAGTGCCAGTGAAAAGTGACCAGAGACATGAGGTTTGCTTGTGCTGTCTGTGTGTCCTTCTTGGGAATATGGGGAGTAAGTGGTGGGGTTCAAATGCTGAAAAGCACTTTGCTGTGGTGCTGCTATGACCCAGCCAGCTTGTAAAACCTGGGTAGGTTTCAACATGAGTTAGGCAAACTGCATGGAGTTGTCTACATGTGAAATGGCTGTCTGTTCTTGGTGTGTAGTCAACGGTGGATGGTCAGTCCTGCCAGAGTGGTCCAGACAGGTGTCCAAGCAACAGGGGCTCAGTTCAATTGCTTGAACTTGTGTGTCTGGTGCCATTTGAGGTGCCCTGGAGTAGATAGGACATTCCCAGAGAGCTGAAGATCTAGCAGAGGACTTTTGCTGTCCTGACACCTCCACACAGTCAAACCTAGTTTTCTGCTTGAGGGTAGGCTGAAATGCTCTCTAGGGTCTGCTCACTGTATTGGCAATCTCTCCCAGTGACTGCAACCTGCACACAGCACTCACGTGTAGACACCTGGACAGAAGCACCCTCACCTCCAGCTACATCCAGTCCCTTATGGCTGAAGATACAGGTCTGGCTTCCAGAGAGATTTAGAGTTAAATATGTAGGTAAGCAGCTCCAGAGGGCAAGGTATTCAGCCTGTTTTTAATAGCTACTATAGGAGCAAAAGAAGTGCCTTCTGAAAATGCCTTTCATCAAACTGGCTGCAGAGGGATACTAGGCATGTAGCTGTTTAACTTGCAGTTTAAGAAAGTGAGAAGCATCCCACCTTTGGATGAGATGTAGTCCTTTTAACTCCACTGACCCAGAAACAGTTTTCTCCAGTTACCTGCAGGAAGGCCACACAGGAGAGAGAGTAATGATATTCTGAACCTCAGGAGCATCTTGAATATTTCTGAACTTTACAAAATGATGTTGACTTATAGTTGAGTTGGAACTGAGCTATGCATAAGCAAAAAATATACTGTTTTTCTTTTCTCCAGATAATACTTTGCATCTTTGCAGCCCAAAAGACCTGTGGAAATGAGCATAGTTTCTCACTCTATTTCCCTGGACAATTTGAGTCTTCACCACCTGGGTGGTGTTTTCTTACCCCTTTCTCCTATTTTCACTCTTTTTGAAAGACAAAAAGACCACAATTTCATTTGGGTTGTTTTGGGAGGCATACAAACCATGATGGCTGCTGTGGGATTGATTGGAGAAGTTTAGTGTGGGAGTAATGACTTTTTCAAATTAAGGCTGGCTGACCCAGATGCTCTTTATAGAGGTATCTCATTTAGAAGCTTAAGTGAATTATATGGTCAAAGTTTTAAAAGGAGATGTGAGGAGGAAAACTGGGACAACTGAAAAAGTGCAGCAACAGTGAAAGTCTGAGAAGTGCAATAGGGTTTGTATAAATCCACAATTCATCTCCCTGGGGACATTTGAAAGTGGAAGTAACTGTAGAAAAGTAAAAGGTAAGTCTTCAATGGATGTTGACTTAAGTTAATTCCAGTGGGATTAATTTTGCTTACATCAACGAGAATCCAGCTCTCACCAGTGTGGGTTGATGGCTCTGGTGAGAAGGTAATAGTGTCAACTTGATATATCACCAAACAATATTATTCTGCCTCTATAATTGTCCAAAACCTCATATTTTGCAGGTGTTTTGATTAGATTTAGATTTTTATCTATATCTAGGTGGTGTGAATGACTGAAACTTTGAACAGAGTCCACTAATTTATTCTTGATTTCCATATATATATATATGTGTGTGTGTGTGTGTGTGTGTATGTATGTATGTATGTATATGGAAAAATGCATCTTTATGTATCAAGTAGAGTCCATAGATGTATTGGGATGAAAGAGCTAAGCAGATCTTGGCAGTGAGCAGTTTCCTCATGATCACTATTCTGTGCTTAGATTCCTCCAGAAAGGCATGTGTATTTGTTTGGACTTCTAAGGAGTTCAAACAAAAGGACACTGATAACTTGATGAGTGCTTCACATGGTTCCTTGATTATAAAGATCCTAAATGACTTTACAATGTGTAATGAAGAGAGGGTCAAAACAAATGTGATGCCAGGAACAGTACTGGGGTGCTGCAGTCCAGTGTGGGCAGGGGATTTGCACAGGAGCCCTGTGGCAAAAACAGGAACAGAGCTGAGATCCCTGTGTCTCATCTCCACAAAGCCAAGGCTCCCTGGGGCAGTCACCTATGCACTCCAGGTTTCCCTTCACACATGCTGGCTGTTGCAGCCAGGAGTGCTGCATAAAGCTATTACCAAGGTTTTCTCTGTGCAAACAAACTGCAATGCCATCACTACTTGATCTGCTAGGCTGATAAGGTACGACTGCTGCGTGAGCCCAGAAGTGAACTCCACTCCACTGGGGCCACCAGCTGCTGCGCTCATGTTCATTTGAGGGACCCTCTCCTGATGAATGCCATATGCTCTTGGGAGAGGCCCTGGCACCCTGTGGTCAGCCATACCTGGTGATGGACCCATCTGTGTTCCCTGTCTCTAGTTGTCATGACATGGAGCTTGGAACAGAGCAGAGATTATTTTGCTGGATGAATAGTACCCAGTGTTTTTTGGGGAAACACTTGGGAGGGTGTTGCATCCTAGAGAAGCTGCTGAAGGCAAGTGCCCAGAGGAAGGTGACAGGGATACTTTTGGCATCCTGAAGTGGGAGACTACCTAAACAGGTTTTGCAATGTAATTGAAAGTGTGATACTTCAAGTGAATTCCTCCATCCATGTGCCTCCCTCAGCTCAGCTCTCTGTACTTCTTTCTTTCTTTGAACCAACACCAATCTCTCTCTTACTTGCAAATTTTCATCGGCAAAATAACCAGAAATCAAGGATCTCTGCCTTCACATCCATTTCTACTGCTTCTTGTGATTGAGTTGATTTTTACCCTCCCTTTGCTCCTCCAGATGCTGTCACAGCTTTAATACATCAGTACAAAGCTTAGGCAACCTCACCAGTCAGTCATCCTGCCTCAGGGCAGCAGGTGCTATTTGCTGGAAGGAGAGATCTCACTTGGCTTAGGGCTGATGGGAAGAACAGCTGATGTTGGCAGTGGGATGGGAGGAAAATTATAGTCCCACGCAAATTTGGGTTGGCTAATGCTGTTACTAGAAAATGTCCCTCTTTTGGAATTCATCTGACAAGTGAGCCCACCTTCACTATTAGTTTGGATCACAACAGGAAAAAAACCTCTCCTATATAGAAGGCACTTCTTGTCCTTTGCTTATGTAAGTCAGAGCTATAGCTTCTGGGCTCTCACTGAATGCCTCCTTTTCTCTGTACTTTTCCAGCTCATTTGATACAGTTTTGAATTGTGGGTTGTTGGTTTTTTCTTTTTTTTTAAAGGTTTTAAAAAAAGATATATTAATTACACAAATGCTTGGTGGAGAGCAATGCTCATGTCAAAAGGTTTAAGCTTTGGGTTTAATTTGGATGAATGCCTGAAATTTAACTCTGAACCAGTGGCAGTCTTTGAATTTATAAATACTAATATCCACCTGAGATTCTGGTCCAAAGCAAGAGCAAGACTTTTATTCTGTTCAGGTTCCTCATCTCTGCTTATCAGTACAGCAAATTAGGCCTTTTCAGGCAAGCAACATGTGGTATGACTAACAACCTTGTAGTGCTTTTTCTTTCTTCCCAGCAGTTTCAGTGAGAACAGCCAAGGACTTGGACATTCCAGCCAAGGACTTAAAAAAAAGTGTTTGATATTTTTGAGGACTCTTGCAAATTTTAATACAAATTATTTTTGTTCAGGAATTTGCCTGCTCTTGGCTGGCCCAGATTGACCAAGTATAGGGAACAGGTTCAGGATCCTTCCCATTCCCCAAAACTGCAGAGTGAGTGAGAGTCTATAAAAAGTATTTAACCACAGAAGTCAGTTCCTGGGAACAGAGTTATCAAATAAGATAAATCGAAGTGATAAACCAGCAGAAGGCATGACAATTGGATAGGAATGACACTTTAGTTATGATAAAATTGTAGAAGTTAAAATGTTCATGCATTTAAAAAATGGGAAATTATGTTTTCTTGCTGTCTTGAATAGGATTTAGAAATTACATTGAACAGGTAAGTGAAACCTGGATTTAAGAATTTGTATATGATAAAATTAGGTAACTCAGCAGGGATTCTTTTTCTGACTAATTGGTAGGACTGTGGGTGGAAATGTCTAGGTATTGTGTGCTGTGTAAGCAAGCACATCTGCTTGCTGCACTCACTCTTCCCCGAAATCCTGTTCCGATACATGTTTGCTGATTCCTGTTCCAACACAGATAAAGTCACGCTGCAATCTCTTGGTAACAGGCTGTCTGGGTGGACTTGGAATTCTCACCTTATGGTAAAGTCAGAAATATCACCAAGGCAGGGCATTTTATGCTAGTTGGAGGATTCTGTTTCCAGTGTAAGGAAAGACAAGACAGACAAAATGTCACCTTTGTGACTCCCATACACACTTGGTCTGGGCACAGGGCTGGAGGTATCCAGCTGTTCTGTAGTCAGCAGGAGCTCTACTTTCACCTGCTAAAGGTGAGCAGAATGGGGAGCTTCTTTTCTTAACCACTCATCATTGAATACGGTTATTATTTAATATTTGTATTGAATCTCAGATAATTGCTAAAGTGCTGAACTGCTGTCTCAATTTATCCACATGCAATTAATAATATTGATCACCCTACACTGACCTTGAGAGTTAATAACTGTTTTTTTCCCTTAGTTGGTTGCCCTTGATGAATGGTGCTTTCTACATGCCAACTTATGATTTTGTCAAGGTGTCAGATCACAGGGTCTCATCCTGCAGACATTGAAATGACACTGAAATGCAGAGAGTGCTTTCTGCAATGTTTTTTTCTTTGGGACCAATAAGAATATTTATGTCCAGGCTGAAAAAAATGAGTACTTTTTTATTTTTACAGGATTTTGCCTGGGGGACGCCTATACAAATATTTGTGTAATAGCCAAATTACTTGAAATCTGTGTAGGATACCTACACAAGAATTTGAGGCTCCAAAAGTCAGGCCTTATTTTCTCCATCAATTAATTAGGTGGTTCTTTTCTTCTGGTCTAATGATAAAGTGTTTCTGTTCTTCCCAAAAAATCCTTTCCCAAAGTAAACATCCTGGTTAAGAAGCAGAGAGATAATTGAGGCAATTTATTTGTCTCAACTCTTTTGGAGAGACCTTTAGAAGTCTTTTTGCTCTGGGTAATCAGAACAACATCTTTTTCCCAATTACCATGAACAAACTGAAGAATTTATTTATGGTTATCTTTTACAAATAGGCTCCTCTGCTTACCTAATCCTCATTTTACTAGTATTAATGAATCAACAGTACTGCTCCTGTTTTGTATGACATTTTTTCTTAGGCTCCTGCTGTCCAATGTGTCTTTTTGCTTGTGCATATCCCTCTGCTGAGATCCCTAACAGAGGGATCAGAACCACTACAGACCTGGAAACAGAGAGTGTAGCAAAAAAAGGTTCTGCTAAAGTCTCTGAAATATTTTTATTCTCTGCTGCAGAGAAAATCAAACAGATCTGGGATGTGTGAAGTGGCACTCCCAACCCAGAGCTTGGCATCACTGAGGAAAGCTTTGCAGTGCTGTATTATCCAAGAGACACAGAGGGAGGGAGTTAGGGGGAAGAAATCCACCTCCACATCGGTTTTCTCACATCAGCACCAACACTCATTGGTGGAGCAGTATGTGGGAAGGGGTGTGTGATAATCTGCTGCTCCTTCTGCAGAGCAAATGGAGCACATTGTCCCCTAACAGCCACCACTCAGCACTTCAGCACTGATTTACCTTCCCCACAGACACATATAACTGCCCTCTTCCTTCGGACAACAGGCATCATCTGAAGACACCTTATCTTTGTGAAAATCATCTTGACAAACTCTTCAAACACTGCCTCTTCCCTGCATTTGCACTTTCATCCCCTCCCCATTACAACCTCAGCTAAAGCAGATTATTGAAAAATCCATTTTAAAAACACAGCAGTTTTATACTGAAAGATATCTAGAGGGCAGCAAATCCAGAGGGAAATCTCATCCTTCAGTGCAAACGAAACCTCCTATTTTATTTAATTTCTGAAAAATCAAACACAGAGTTACGTAAAGCTTTTTTCTCTCTCTCTCTCTCTCTCCACAAAGCAGCAAGAATAATAAGATATCTCAATAAGGTTGAGATATAATCATACCTGGGAGCAAATTTTTAATTTGATTAAAGCTTACAGTACTGGGCAAAGCTTCTATGTTCAGGTGTTAGTTATGAAGAAACTGCTCGGCCATCCATAATCCCATCTGAAAGCAAATGCATTTTTAAAGTATTCCTGTGTGACATGGAATGCTCCTGAGTTACTTGTATATAACTGTGCTTGTTGTGAAGTATATATTTAGTTTAGTGTTAAGATTGTGTTATTGATTGCAATTTCATTTTCCTTCATGTTTTGTTCAAATTGTAGCTGGCCAAAGAGCAGCAGGGTTCCATTTAAGTGTTGGCAATGGAAATCAAGGGTTCTGTGACATCTTGCTTTATTGCATACTGCCTTATTCAGCACATTTTGACACCCTTTGAGAAGTGTTTCTGCAATTATCCTTCCTAAATTTTGTCACCAACAACAGTTGACTTATACAGTAATAGGGATGTTGGAAACTCCCATCTCTTGCCCCTAACATCTTATGTTTGGCACTTGAAGTTTGGAACTTGGCCATCAGGAAGTTATCAGAATGCTTAAAAGAAAGGAGAAAGTTTTAAAATAGCCATGCTAATGGTTTGGGTTTTTACTCAACTTTCAAAACTTTTCACTTCAATTGTGTGTGAAAAAATGGTATCTGCATGTTGAAAGATGCAAGTAGAGGCAAATCAGTGCAGCTTTCTGTGGACACTGTCAGTAACCACAGGGAAAACCAGACAGGGTCCTTTGAGCACACTTGAGAATACTAGTGTCTAATGTTGGAAGGGGCATCTCCCATTCCCCACTTCCTGAAGTTACAAAATGGGGTTAATGAACTGACCTCCATTGGTCTGATGATTACTTTTATGTTTACTGATGAAAAATGTGGTGTGAGAGTGGGTGGTTCTTGTGGTCAAGGGGCAATATATTTGCATTGAAAGAGGATAGGATGTATGCAGGAGAAAGGATTGGTATTGTGTGATGACTTTTTTTGCTGGACACTGTGCCTGAAATGAGAAGGATTTATGTGGTACCTGATAACATTTATGGCAAAGGCCAAACAAGATCACAGGCAATTTCCTGCTAATTGCTTTTCTTATGATGTACCACCCCCATTTCTGGCTCATAACATGTGGTGATTTTGCACAGATAGTATTACATTAGCATTGAAATATCAGGGATTTTTTGTCACTAGAATTGTCAGTCATTACTGAACATGCAAAAGGCATCACCTTCCTTGCTATATCTGTTATCTCTGAACATCTCTGTGTTTCCTCTGCGGGAAGGGAAAATTCCCTTTCTTCCTTCATTCTCACTATAGAGTGTTCCTTTTGGCTGGGGTAATTGTAAGGTGACCAGTGGGTGGTTTTCTAAAGCAGCTGCAGGTTGTGAAGTGCTGGTTCAGAATGATGCACTGCCAAAGCCAGCTCTTAAGGGTCATAGAATGGGAAGGGTTGGAAGGGACCTTAAAGTCATCCAATTCCAACCCCTCTGGCATGGGGGATCCTGTTGGCCATCAGGGCTGTGTTTAATAGCAATATATGACTGCTTTTGTTTGTTTGTTTGTTTGGTATTGTGTGTACCCTGCCCTGTGAGTGCTGGGTATATCAGAACCATGAGAGGTTAAATTCTTTTGGACTCCTTTGGTTGCCCAGAAAACACTCACTGCCCTGGGCTTAGTAGATGAAATATAAACACCATTTACATCTACTTAAAATCTGAATTGCACTTGAAATTTCTGTTCAGTCCAGTGGTGAATGTAGCTACTGTTAAATTGCTCCATTAACTATAAAGCAAAGTTTAATCTGCTGTGTTTTACTTTTGTAAAATGCTTCTAAACACTGGTAATGTTGCTTCCCATTGTGTTCCTCTGACTTTATAGAAAACTGAAAACTTTCTCCCAATTAAAAAAAAAACCAAACCAACAAAAATAAAAAGGATTAAAATAGCCATAGAAGAAATGCAAAAGTTCAAAAAAAGAGAGAAGAAAGGAGGAGCATTACCAGGAAGAATTAAGAGGAACAACACTTGAGCAACTTGCTGTTTTGCCTTTTCCTTTCCAAAGGAAAAAGGTGGTCAAAGGGTCCCACTAAGCAGATTACCTCAACTACTTGTGGCAAAGACTACAAATGCAATCCAGAAAGGCAATTACTTTTTTTTTTTTTTCCATTCAGATAGAATTTTTCAGCTTCTAACATTGAGTTAATTGCCTTTTTTTTTTCTCCTTTTTTCTTGTAATGGTCCTTTGCATAGGTTCAGTCATCCTTGAGGGCAGCTGCTCCAAGTATACAGCAATTGCCAGATGATTACCTCTTTAATGTTTTCACTGAGTACTTTGCTGGTTAACCTCCTTAACTGGAGAGCTGCTTATTGTTATTTATGTCTTGTCAGCATAGAGGTTCATTAAGCATCGGTAAATGACATGTTTTCATATCTGCTGACACTAGAAATGCAATATGATCAATTGCAAATTGACTTCAGTGCAGCAATAGAGTGCATTTAACACACATCAGTGGATCATTTGTACAAGCAGAGCTCGAATTTTTATGGCTGTTTATGTCTCTCTAATACCCAAGTATAAATTCTCCCAAGCCAAGCGATTCTTAGTAAAACCAAATGCAAAACTCTGTCCAACAGGTGACCGTGTATCCCAGGCTGGGTCTCAGCACAGGAAGTTTTTGGCTGGCAGGAAGCTGAAAGTGGTGGAACAGTCCTGATTGCCTCAGCTGTGCCAGGAGGCACAGATGGGCTGGGGCATCTCTTGTGAGTGCTCCCTGCCTCAGGCTGCACCAGGGGCAGCTCCCCAGCCTCACTTGCTGGCTTGCCACTGCAAGTGGGAACGCTGGGTCCTGCCCACAGCCCAGGGAAGGTCTGGAGATGGCTTTGTGTGATGCCCAAAAGCTGAGCTGATGACACCTCTGTGTCCAGGTCCTGTGGGGCAGGGGATATCAGTGATGGGGAGTCAAGAACTTCCAGTCTGCCATTGTCAGTGGTCTTTTATTGCTCTGCTGCTCGCACTCCTGCCAAGGGAGCCGAGCTCATGCCCAGTAGAGTCCAAAGTGCTGCTTTCTGGTTACTGCAGCAGCAGTTCCTGAGGGAGCTGCCATTGCTTTTACTGGCTAGAATCCATTGTTAAACTGACAGCCTTGGGGCCACAGGGCAGGGCCTTGAAATCTGTCCTGCTGCATAGGGGGAGAGAGCATCCACCACAATAGCACTGCCAGGCGCTGGGCATCTCCTGTGCTTCTGATGCCTGAGGTAGTGATCTTCCTTATCACTGCTTGGATCTCCTCTCTAGGATGAGCTCTGACCCCATGCCAAAGACAACTAAACAGTGACTGTATCCCTCCAGGTTTTCTCTGCCCAAAGCTGTACATTCACTTACATTTGGCCGCTTGTCCCTCACTGCAGTACAGGCTCTCCATCATGCATTCTTCTGACAAAATTTCTAGGAACTACTGACATTTCTGTAGTTCTAAGACTGCTCTTGCCTGTACCAGCCTGCTTAGATTTGGAGTAGGTCATCTTCACAGACACTTCTGAATTTCTAGATCTCTATCTTCTGAAATTTGTCTCAATGTCAGAGGTAAAATTTTCAACTCTGTGGATCCAGGCAGATTATATGGTAAAGATTTGCCTTCATAAGTGGGAAAAGCATATAGTTATCTTTATTAAAAAAACCCAAAACCCAAAAAACAAACAAAAAGAAAAACAAAATAACCCCAAACAAAAACCCAACAACAAAACAAAATAACTCTGTAACTCCAAAAGGAAAAAAAAAGCTTATTGAGGAAAGGTTTTCATTACAAAGCATCATCAATTTAACAAAACACTGTAAAATAAAAGAAAACCATGAATGCAAGCAGCAGCCCTGGGAGCATTCAGTGCTGATTTACTATGCCAGGACATATCTCCTGTAGAGTTAGATTATTATTTTTCTCTACTGTTCTGTCACACATTGTTTCATGTCTGAGACTGCTCACTAGTAATGGAGCAAAGGCAGAAAGGATTTACTTGCATTAAATCCATTATTTTATGTAGTGGAGAAAACAAAACCAGCAAAAAAAAGCTTGCATTGAAATCTCTTTGGGAAGAAAGTAAAATCTTACATTGTTTTAATTGGGATATCTTTGGCAATTTACAATCTATACAAAAGTAAAAACATTTTGACATTCATTTGGAGTATCTGACTTTTAGCTTATGCTTTTCTTCTGTTGGAATATTTGCAATATGCTCATGGCTTTATACGCTACAATAACTTTCTTGTTTTGTCTTATGAAAATGAAATTAAACTTCAGATTGTCTTTTCTGTATAGAAAAGATAGGAGCTTCTGATCTAATCTGTTTGATTGGTGACCTTCCTGAAGAAAACTCTCATCTTCCTTGTTATACTTATACTCACTAAATATCAAGAACCATATTTGCTCATGGGCAGCTGAAGTACTGGTTGTGTTTGTTCCCTGTGGATTGGACCATGTGAAACAGACTTTTTTCAGCCCTATGAATAACAGAATGCTGAATTAATATTATGGCCCCCTAACAAAATTGCTTTGATGTAAGATTCCAATATCCTTATTTTGTTACAAAGTCATAACACTTGTTTAGCATTCTGTTATTCATTGCCTGAGATGATATTGATGGAATTACTGGGGGTCCAGCTATGGAGTTCATGCTGGGTAGAGTCAGACAAATTAAGGCAACTTTCAGTCCAAGTTTAAGACTATAAGGTGGAGCAGATGGCAGAGCCAGTTATTTCAGTCTTTTCTATCAACATGCTGATTATCCCTGCACATTTTTTTCCCAACTTTGTTGGTTTTTATCACAGATCCTGTCCTGGGTAAACCTTCAGTGTACTGGCAGCACAGGCTACAAACTATGTCTTAATAGGGTGTATTTTAAAAAAAGAGCACCTGTTGGTTACAAAATATGAATTTTTGTTTAAGGAAAGCAATGATAAACTTTCCAAAGGATAGAAAGATGAAGAAAAAGGGGCTAAGAGAGGTTTGAGTGTCTAAGCACAGTGTGGTGATTCCACTAAAATCTTGATAATTTAACCAAACTCAGCATATGCACACAAGTAAATATGAACAACAATTCAAAGGAAAGAAGAAAGAACAACTGCTCTGTGTGTCTTCAGATAGCACACAAATTCCATATAACATTCAGCTGGAGGTACAATATATAAAGTATGGTATGCACTAAGCCAGTAATTACCAAACAATTTAAGATCATGCAGAGTTTTACCATTTCTCTTCTGTTTCTTAAAATCAATTAAAATCTAATTTTATTTCAAGAACATTGAACAATAATTTATAGGGAACTGTAACTCCAAATGATGCTGATGATGCCCACTAACAACAAAATGCAAAAAATCAAGATCCCAGAGCTCTTCAGTATGATCTCTTAAAATCTGCTGGAGACATGTTGGGGTCAGGCTTTCTCAGAGGCACTGCAGACTCCATTTCTTCCATCTCTGGCTATCCAAATAGCAGTGCCAGGCTGTAAGACATAGAAAAGCTTTTCCTCCAGGCTGCCTCAAGATCCCAGGCACTCTGCAGACAGAGAAAACTGCCTCTGACATCCACTGAAGATCATGGACCAGCACAGGGGTGGGGGCAGAGATGTGTCACTCCCCAGCTTGCTGTGTGTGTTAAGAGGCTGCTGCTCATCCCAGAGCTGTAGGCAGAACCACTGGGCCAGCCAGGGGTGCAGGAGGACGTGGAGCTGGAGCCAAGCAGAAGGCTGTGGTTCTGCTCTGCATGGCTCCTCTGGTTTTGATAGACAGGGATCTGAGTATTAATGTTACACATAGTTGCAAGGATGAGGACAAAAATTGACCAGAAACACCAAAAGGACCAGTATTTCATTCAGGAGGATAGATTTATTGACTGTCTAGACTGAAGCTAGTTTTGTATTCACACTTCAAAACTTTTAATTAAGGTTTACACTTATACTGTCTAGCCATTCCCAGGTTAGTTTTATGAAAACATTAACCTTGACATTTTGACAACTTTTTCCTTTCATTTAGTCTCTCATTTAAAATTGTTTTCATTGTCTGTGGTTTAGCGATTCCCTTGGTCCGCTTACACAACCAAGCCCTTTGAAGAGTGACAGCTCAGCGTGCCCAGTGGCAGCTCCCAGCACAGTGTTTAATTCTCAGTTCAAGCAGAGCAGTGGAGCTCTGCCTCTGTGCCACTCCACCAGCATCACACTGGGTTTTGCAGGTAGAAATGTGAAATATTCCTCCACACCTGCACAGTGCACCTGTGAGAACAATACCCTGGGGCCCTCACAGCTTGTGGGGCCCAGGGGCCTCGGAGGATGTAGGGCTCTCCCTCACCTTGGTGCTTTGGCAAGAAGCTCCTGCTGCCCCTCCTGCCATCACATGCACACACAAGTCCTGTACCTCCCAGGGCAGTCTGTTTCTCTAGAATATGCTCCTACTTTTGCATGGGATGCCCTAGGCAGTTCCCAGTAGCTTCTGTCACGTGCTAGGACCGAGCAGTACAACATGCAAAGATGCCTGACAGTGCCACATGTTGATTTGGAAAGTCCAAGCATTGTTGTATCAGGAAATGCCCCAAGTCATATAAGAACTTACTGCAATCATATTGAAACCATTCTGCCCCAGCTCTCTGAAGATATTTAGGCAGAAAAGTACATAAACTCTGTATGTTTACAGTGATGCAGGGAGGTGCTGTGAGAGTCATACAGAATGTTTCCATGGCTCCACCAATAAATAAGCTCTCAATTTTTTCTGATGTATTTCTTCTCAGCTGCTGTTCTCTGCAAAGCTGCTGTGGTTATTAACTCATTGGAGCTCACAGGGGACGAGGCAAGACATTTGGGTGTTAATGGCAGCAGTTTGATAGACAAGTAGAGGGAGAGAGAATTTGTAATATCCCCAGGGAGACAGGAGAACACATCAACTCTTCAGAAAGGAATAACCCTCACCTCTGCATCCCTGCATATCTGTATTTAAGACTGCATTGTGTTGGGGAATTTCAATCCCACTGACTGCATGTGAGAAACTGTTCTTTCAATTTTACTGGAATAAAGGAAATTGAAGGGTTTTGTTGTTTGAAACAACAGAGAAAAAGTGGTAAGATGGCATAATTCAGACTAAAGTCCTGTGGAAGGAAGGAAATGTTGCTGAAAGAAATAGTCAGAGAACAGACATGCCTGCAGAGAAGCAGGAAGGTAAATAGTGTGGTTGTGCCCAACCTTTCCTATAAAAGATTCCTGCATGTCCTCCTGCTTCTCTTTCAAGTATTGTCCAGCATATTGTTGACTGGATAAACTGAATGCACTCTCTGGTTCCAGTTGTAGGAGTTCAAGATGAGAGCACTGAGTCACTTGCTCTTACCAAAGGTGACTTTCTAACTCGAGGGTGGATCAGAAACTAAGAATGGTGACATTTTACAAAGTAGGGCTACCCAAAATGTGACAGATTCTGCCTCATGTAAGGCCAAGGGGAAAAGAAGGCTGGGACTGCATTTTTAATACTGTTTGGGAATCCAGGTTCCCAAGACAGGCGATGCACATCCTTGTGAGCACGAGGGAACAGTGAGGAGAGTGCGTGACCCTGTGTCACCACTTCCCTGCTGAAGATGCTGACAACATGTTTGTAGCAGGAACACAGTCCCTGTTCCCAGGGTGGGGTGAGGCAAGTGGGACCTGAGGAACCAAACAAACACTACTTCTACTCCTGAATAGCAAATACATCTCTCCGTTTGCATCAAGTAAGTGTCTGAGGATTAAGTGGAAAAAGATAACTGTGGGATTTTGGTATTGGAATTAGGGTTTAGAGAAATCTGATGAAGTAAGTACTGTATAGGGCTTGACATAGAATAGGCCTGGCAATGAAACTGAGAAGAGAAAAACCCTTGGGAATACTGGAATAGAAATCCTCATTGATCTCTTCTGGCACTGAGAAGGAAAAAATGCAGGTCTACAGATTGACAAGCACTATGTGCAGAAAAAAATTAGATTACACTGAGGTGATAATCCCAAATCAAAAGGAGTTCAGAAGAAAGAGAAGTGTCTAAGCCTTGTTGTTTACAACTGAACTTTACAATCATGGATGCTATTCCCTGAGGACATGATTGTATTGATAATTCCAAAAATTAAATTTTAAAGAAAAAAAAAACCCAGAAGAACATATACACTGAGTAATCAATAAATTGTTTTCCTCGCCATGCAAAAGAAAGAAAAGAGTGCCTAAACCCATCTTCATTAATTCTGTTCCATCCTAAGGTAATGCCCTGTGTCAGAAATGTAAATATTTTCCTCAGAGGAAAATATTTTTTAATAACTCTGAAGATTAGTGATACTGATTTACCAGTAACAATTTATTTATTATTTATTAACAGTTTATTAATATTAGAAAAATCTTATTTGTTTTCTCACATTAGTTTTCTCACTTCACCTGCATTGGATTGCAAAATTTGGCCCAGCAAACCATCTTTTCAACATTTGACCCTCACTGATAAGAATATTGATTTTGTTTTAGGAAACCTGGCCTGGGATTTAAGTCTGATTCCCTTCTCTGACAAAAACCTTATGTATGAATTTGAGGCCTTAATTTTTTCAGACTCATTTTTGTTTTTGTAAAATATGACTTTTGGGAAGAGGGTTCGCCAGCTTCATCCTTTTAATAGCTGGAATTCTTCTAGTTTACAGGATGGATGTGATTGTGGCAAGTTTTCATACAATATCTTTATCTAAATATCTCTATTAATTTAAGTAGTTCTTTTCCTGTCATGGTAGTTAGTTCTTGGATGCCTTACAGACTGCAATTGTCTCTGCTTTCAGTCTGTGTTTTACTGTGCAAGACAAGATTTCCACTCTTCTGTCATGAGAAAGTGCTCCTCTGATTGCCTCCATGTCTCTCTTTTGATATGAGCTCTTGCATGCAGTATCCAGATGGGATTTCTTTCTGTTTTGTGAGTAACTGCACTTAGTCTTTGTGCAAAACTGTTTCATTAAAAGACATTGTCTAGTGATTGCTCCTTTGATTTACTTTTTTCCTAAAGTTTATTTTGCACTTACAGTTTGTGAACTGATCTAGTTTAGACTTTAAGATGTTAGCATTATGTCTCCAGACTAAAGCATTTTGTTGTGTCACTCCTTGTTTCTAGTGTCAAGATCACAGTCAGAAGGGAGTCACCCTTGAAGATTTGTTCATGCAGCTAAGCAAACTTTCATGGAAAAAATTCAAAATAGAAAACGTCAGTTATAAGTATATAGTTTTATATATTTCTAGTTTTCTGACTTAGGAGCAGGAGTCTTTGTGAAATAGTACAAAAACAGTTTTTTAGTTTGCTTTTTTTTTAAAGAGTTATTTGTGGGAAATACTGTATGGAAATAAGGTTTTTCCTGAAGTTGTCTAGAAACAAACTGGATCCAAACACACTTAAACTTGAAAAAAAAGTGAGATGAATGAGGTGAGGCTTTGGTGTATCTAGTCTTTTGGCTTCCTGCTAACTTAAGAGGTACAAAAAAGTTCATTATTTTGGGGAAGATTTAAAGCAGAGCTCCAAACAGGCTGCCAAAAGTTACCAGTCTTTTAACATGCCTCTGTACATCTCATTTCTGTTAGAACTCTCCCCTTTTCGTGTTTTTTTTTTTTTTATATAAGCAGTGGGTCTCCCAGAGTGGCTTTAGTACTTTTCAGGATCTTGTGCTAATAGTTTGCAAATGTCTGTGAATATGTCCATTTTTCAGAAAAGCTTGTTGGGTTGGAATTTTTGGAATTTTTTGCTGGTTGGAAAGGAAGACTCAGGTGCATACTGAAGGGTTTCTGCCTTGTGACTGTTTCAGACTTGCTGTATAACTCTCTCTGATCTGTATAACTCTCTCTTGATCTGTATAACTTTCTCACAAAAGCAATACTGAGCATATGTGTGGCTTGAATTCCTGCATTTTTTAATATCAAGAATAAATACATTTTGCTTGTCCCTTATGGCCCAATCAGAAAGGTTTCCATGGGGTCCAGAGCAAGCCTGGTGGTGTTTTAAGACAAACCATGTTCTGACCCATAGAGTTAATGGAATTAACCTGGGAAAGGATTTAGTCTGCTTTAAAGTCTCTGGTTTAAAAATACTTGCTTTTAGCAGGGAGGAAACTGGAGTTGCCTGTTTTTAAGGAGTGCTTTATTACTATTACCCTCACTCCTAATCAGATTGCTCTTCAGTACTTAGCTGCATCTTTGTGCTAATTTTAAATAAGCATAAAACCCCACTTGGAAGCACATAAAAATAGTATTTTGCTCTCTGGATCCTACTCTGGATGAAGTTTCTGGGTACCTTGCACTCCCAAGTATCTAATACCAGCAACACTGTACCACAGGATGAATGTACCTGACCACAGGTAGAACAAAACTACACTTTGTCCTTGAATAAAAAAATGACTCTTCTGTGGCAGGAGCTTATATAAAACATGTTTCTTGGTTCTCTTTTCATGCCATCAACTCTTTCTTGTTCCACTAACAAAATAAAGGTCAGAAAAAATGGATTCTAAAGTGCGGTTATGAATACAAACACTAACTTTATTTGTGTGACTTCCCCTTTTGCAGAATCCTCTATTCACAAAGTCAAAATTGAGGCCAAAATCTCAGAAAAGAGCAGCTATCTTAAGTCTTGGCCCATTGTTCATCTCTTTTCCAGGCCAAGCAATTCTTTATTACTGAATTATTTACTGAAGAGAATCAACTTTATCCATCAGAGGAGCATTAGAATCCAACAGGACTGTGAATACATATTTAAAATGTTTACTACTGTGTTTGAGGATATTCATTTAAAGCCTTTAGAGACTAGGTTGTTCATTACAACTTCAAATGAGGTTTGCCCTGTTCTTTAACTTTCCAGATGTTGTCTTGGCTTTTTGTTCTGCCCTGAGTGTGTGGCTTTTTGTTTTGTGCTGAAGGTATCAGAAGCAAGAGTTATATGTAATATGAGATTATCTTATGTGGACACAGTGTGTGGTATTTTAGGCTTGAATTTATCCATGTTGGATGATGGAAGGCAGGGGGAATTCCACTGAATTCCACCGAGGGGGAAGGAAATTCCAATTCACCTTCTGT
The DNA here is from genome assembly GCA_013401135.1 of Cettia cetti. Classification (NCBI taxonomy): domain Eukaryota; kingdom Metazoa; phylum Chordata; class Aves; order Passeriformes; family Sylviidae; genus Cettia; species Cettia cetti. The sequence goes on along the minus strand of VZUI01068918.1, from coordinate 6,664 downwards.
TTAAGGCTGCAGTGTCATGGTTGCAGTGGGTTTGGAATATTATCCTATGATGCTTGAGAAGCATTTAATAGCACTACACTGGATGTCCTGCTCATTAAATCACTCTCGTGGATATTCTGCTCCGGGTGCAATCTGAGATAAAAAGTGCTAACGCTTCCTCATAGCTATTAGCATTTCAAAATCTTACACTTCAAACAGTTCTTTCACATTTCCTCAAGATTTTCAGAGTCTTCTTTTGGATTACTTCTCAGAATGGAACACAATGAAATATTTATTAAGCTTTCTGGAGGCAGGATTTATTAATAGTGAAAATTCATAACTGATGCTGTTGTTCTCAACTGATAAGAAGTTTAATGCCTCTGTATGTTATATTTTTATTTTTTAAAAGATGACATAGTTTGCAACTGCTCACTATCAAAAACTCTTTTCTGGCTCCTGAGCTGGCAGGAGACTGAACCCTCTGTGTTTAGGGTTAACAGCCAAATCTCCTGACCTGTACCTATAAACTCAGCTTTGTTTGTATCAGCTAAGGTAAAACAATTTATGTAGTCTGCTATTCACGTATTTCTCTCAAGGCTGCTTCTGATTGTCTAGCTCTGACTTCTCTTTTGATAGCTTGCATCTTAATTCCAATGCTTCACAGAAATATCTCCATCCATGCCTCTGCCATTTAGTTCCCTATGTCCCAGGACAGCAGTCCATGCACTTCCAGTGGTGCATGATATGACTGAGATTGGGGTATTACAATTTCGCTGGGGTGGAAATTGATGGGTTTTGTTATTGCTACGATAGTGGATAGAGCTTCTCTTCCAGGAAAACTAGATCCCATTCAGAGATTTTCTGAAACCTTAATTTTACATTCTTACCATGCATTTGAAGCACCTGTAGCTAAAGGGACACTTTTAGAGATTAAGTGGTGCAAATCCAGCCCTTCCTGGTGGTCAGAATCTCTTAAGTGTCATCTTAAAGACTCCAGACTATGGGGCTCAGGGCTCACCATGATGTGGTAGGGATTAAGGCATTTGTGTGAAACATTCTCTGTATAAAAGGATAACACAGTCCTCAAACACATTGATGCTAAATCCTTTGCTTTACATTGGCAATCCTAGGTATATAATTGCATTCCAGTACAAATTGCTTATTGCATTTAAATACAGTAAGTAAATCCCACATAAAACTTACTGTTCTGGATGCAAAGCATTTTAAGTCAGTGTTTCTAGAAGAGCAACTACCAATGCAACATCAACAGTGTGATCTGAGCAGGCTTCTCCTTCCTATAACCTGCAGAGAATGAGAGAGTGGGCAGAGACCTGATCATTCTCAAATCCACCTGTCTCATCTGGAAGAGAAAAAAACACCATAATGTGTAATAAAATTACAGGGGTATAAGCCAAAGCCTGGTCTTCCCTTCTGCTTTCTTTTCCCATAAATAACGTTAGTTGTCCTCTTGTCTCTAAATTGCCTTCAAAATACACTTTCATCTAGTGGGAGGCACAGAACCCCTTTAGAAAGCAATGTCAGCACACCATGCCAGCAAGCCTAGTTTTCATTAAAGATACGCTCTGATGAAACCCCTCACTTTAAACCAAACCTTTTCTGTCCTGTGTGGGCTGAAAGTCTGTACTTGATGATTGCAGTCAGTACAACACAACCCACAGGGACGTGATCAGAGTTCTAGCATGTAGAATCACCACACCTCACTGTCTAATTTGTGATGGGAAATTACGTGCTAAAAGGAAATCTTCTGTTGTACCCCAAAATGAATAATGGGTTATGGACAAACCTATAAAAAAATTCTTGGACAAAGACCTTGTCAGTAAGGAGAATGGTGGTGGGGTTTGTTACCTATATGGACTACTTTTATTTCAGCTCTTTGTTCTGTCTTGATGTTTGCTAGTTTGCTACTTGTTTAACATTAAATTATTTTCTCTGAGAACAATAGGGTTAGTCGGAATCCAGAGGTCTATGCACTCCTGCTCTGCTGTGGTGGGGGGATAAGACATCCCTTGGTAATTACCTTTGAAATTGCAAAAGACCCAAGCATTTACCTCATTAAAGTCCAGATCTGTTTTGACTTATTTTTCTCACTTTGTCTAGATTTAATTAGAATTTTAAAGAAAAAGCAGCTTTATGGCTGTGATAATCATCCAGGAATAATTTCCAAACCTCGCCATGAGTTTTGCTGCTCCTTATTGAGGCGCAGCTCATTCCAAACTGCCGCGGCAAGCCTCCCCCCTTCCTTGGGCAAACAATTATCTCTCAGAATGTTTTCACGCCGAGTGCGAGCAGCAGCCAGAGGAGAGCTGCGTTAGGAGGAGAAATTCCCTGCTTGGCAGGCTGCGGGCGGCCCGGAGGCCGCGCTCATTGCCGATTCCGGGCAGCGCCGGCCCAGCGGGGCCCGGCCGCCCCCGCCCGCGGCCGCGGCCCGAGCGCCCGAGGAGCCGGCGCTGCGGAGCTGCCGGCGGGAGACGAGTTATTACCATATAAATGAGATGAGGTCTTAGATAATTGCACACTGAAAGTAAAACTGAACCGGACTGCTCGTGGCTGGAAATTTTAAGTGTGCCCTTCTTTCTCCAAATTTAAAAAATATTTTCTAAGAGTTTTTTACTTTTTTTTTTTTTTTTTTTTTTTTTTTTTTTTCCTTCCACCCAGTAGCAGGATCTATGAAATGACACAAAGAGCTCTTATGTTATTTAGTTGTGACTATTTTGGACCTGGAACTTTTCTGGTCCCTTGCCTTTCTCCTTTACTGATTATTATGAAACCTGTATGAAGAGGTAATAAAATTGCTTTGAGGAGAATATGAATGTGAATCCCTTTAACCAAAATAATCTAGTGCAGTCACTTTATTCTTTTTTTTTTTCTCTAAGAAAAAGTAAAAGAAAATATCTTTGGCTGAGTCCTTCTCTGTCCCTACTCGGTCTGGCCATGCCAGAGGTTGGGTGGCTCAATTTAGAAGATAACGTTTGGCTTTGTGTTAGTATCTTTAATTTCTGTTCCCGGGCATCTGACTGCAGTATGGAGCAACTGAGTAAAAAGTGATATTCTACTACATTAATCTCTGTGTTAATCTTGTCCCTCCTGAGTAGGGCATAAAAACCCAAGGAAAGAAGGAGATATTTTCATGCATCTCATCAAGCATGGTATAATCTTAAGGATCCCTTTTAGTAGCCAAAAGTGTTTTTTTCAATTGGCAATCATCAAACAGCCTTTGTTGCAATGGACAAACAACTGGAGAGACAGCCAAGCAAACAGCACCAAATGTCTCCTTTGTTGTTTAGAGTTACAGGCCAAGGTCAGGCCAAGTAGTTACAGGCCAAGGTCAGGCACCCTTACTTTGGATAAAGTCCAGACTTTCATAGAAGTCTGGGATGACCACGGTGTGCTTACACCCAGGAAACGTGCCTGGAGCAGGGCACAGGCTTGTGCTGATGAATTGGTGGAGGCTCAACCAGCGAGCCAAAGGACACTTGCCAGCAGCACTCAGGAGTGAAGTTTTGTCCCTGCTAATAACAGGCCTGTGTGCCTGATAGGTTCATAGTACATCCAAGGGATGCAGTCTTGCACCTTCTGTCTCTGCTGGACTAAGCATACTCTGGCTGAAAGCAGGCTCAGGAGGGCTTTTCTGCTCACCAGACCTGTGGTCCTGCTGCTGGAGGCAACTGCCATTCCTCTCTACGAATTGATTTTGCCTGGAAGTTAATTTTTGAAAATTTTTCCTCCCATTTTCACAACTGTGGCTTTGTTCCTGAACCTGTGTTCTTGGGTAATTTGAAGACTTCCCATTTCTAGCCTTAAGACTTTCATGGGCAGTTTCTAACCCTTTACTAAATCAGGTAGATGACACAAAATCACCGCTACAAAAATGCTTTATACTGTTAACATTAAAAAAGATATGAATTTAATAATTATTCAATTTGAAATATTGAATATTGAAAGTAAATACCAATTTAAGCTCAGTCTGATTGCCAGTCCGTCTTGAGCTATAATATGAAACTTTTCCAGAAGATTGCCTGAACTGAGTCTTTCTTTAAATACCATGTTTCTTGATTTCTAATGATACTGGTTCAAAATTGCTGCTTATTCTTGCTATTCACAATTTTACAACATCACTTCAGTCTGATGCCTTTCCTGCACCGAGGAGATTGCTAGGGGACACATTTACTTTTTTTTGTTACTTTGCAGAACAACTAGAGAAATAACAAGCCCAAAGGAAAAAAGGTAATTCTACGGTTTGGTCACCGAAGGTACCTACAGTATTACAAAGTTTAATACAAATAGATCTTTAAACTTGAAGAAGCAATGTTTGAAAGACAGGTGAGCTGTTTCAAAGAAAACTGGCTCCATGTGATGAATAAGGAATGTATTCCTTTGGAACACAGTGTGGCTTGAAACATCTGAATCATCCTGTGGATATGATGATGTCCAGAGGATATTGAAACATAGACAGAAAGAAGGAAAGTCAAACAATAGAGGCAGAATGAAAGAAAAATGAACACTAAGATTAATATTTCAGCAGTCTATTTAAAACCATGTTATTACAACGCTTGAGGCATTAAATTTGCTGGTCTGACTAGTGTGGGAAATCATTTTCTTTTAAACACTGTGCAGTCTTGGAAAACTTGCAGAAGTTTTCAACCAAAGTAATGCATTATGCATCTGAATTGGACAGAAAAAAAGTGTAAATCCTACATATAATAAAAATTGATGAAAGCATAAAAATGCCTGGAATTTAAAAATAAATTATGAAGAGCATTCAAGGAGATTAAATCATGTAAAGAAAGAACAGTGGAGACAAAGCAAACTTTACAAAAAGGGACAACTGGGAATTTCATCACAAGATTGCTTGAAGATGTTTAGGGTACACTTTTCCCACTGGCTGAAGTTGATCCACAAAGTAAGAGCTAAATCATCTACTTTCAGGAAACCAGAATCAGGACCAGTGTCTTAGCAATTCCAGTCCTCACTGTCACTGATAAACAGCAAGGTCCATATTGTGGCTTCTGAAGAGAACTGTGAATGCTGATGTCCTCTGCATCAGATTGCCTGATGTGGGAAAGAAGAGGCTGCTGGAGGGCTGAGCTGTAGTCTGCCACACATCCCAGCAGAAACAGATTCCCCATCTTTCTCATTCCCAAGGTGAGAGGACATAGGAGTGGCAATTATTAAAATGCATACTGATCCACCTTTTTCAAAATGCCTATTTATCCTACAATGAGGGTGGGAGCAGAGATCTGATGTATTCATCAAACATGGGAAATAAACATCCTCCTGCAGGTGCTACAAACTGGTTCTTAGTGCTGAGCAAAAAGGAGTTTATCTCCATCTTCTTTAAGATTTGGCCCTTAGAACAGTATGATTTCACTTCTCTAGGCTCCTTTAGAAGTTGTATGATTAAGTATAGTCCATTATGGTTTATTATGTGACTCCACAACAGAAACCCTTCCCTTTCTTCCCTTTTCCCTCCCTCCTTCTCTTGCTCCAAACTGCCAAGGAAAGCTGCTGCCTAGGTTCTGTGTCTGGGAAAGCTTTCTCAAGGAGAGCTGGAAACAGTCATAGTCTCAGTTGTGATGTGCTGTAATGAGGTGTTTTCAGGTTTTCCAATTGCCACTTCTGTTCCTTTGCTGGCCAGATGGCCCATTTGAAACCATCTCATCCGAGTTATAGCTCCTTGCTGTCAGCACTTGCTTTGTGCCTGAACTTCCAAATACAGCCCTAGAGTGATATCCAACCTTTAATTTCTGAACACAGTATAGTTATTATTCACCTTGCAGTTTGTTCTCTGATGCAGGATTTTTATTTTTTTACAGTGTCTGAGTCTTTTTTGAGCTCTCCTTAAGGAATTCTTCAAAGCATTTTCCTAATCTTTTAAAAATTTTTTAGTTTCTTTCTTTTCCAGGGAACTTTGTTTCACAACTTTGTTGAGATCTGATTGTGGAGCAAAACATTAGCAGTCATAACCACTGTGGTACTGAAGTCTTTGTAGCCTAATTAAAAATAAGCTCTAACTGGAGACAGTTTGGGTTGAACACCCCTGTTCACTGCATTAATGAGTGCCCAATGTGTCACTCTGAACAGGACTTGCTTCAGTGCCATGGTGGATCAGGCTGTCTCATGTTTGATCAGCCCACATAAAGCCAAAGGGGGTTTGCAGTCATGATGGCTTGGTTTGTGGTTGGGACAGCTCTCCTCCCTGATCCTCACCCTCTGTTGCTCTGTTCATTTAGCCTTCTGTTATTTACATTTTTGTAATGGAGTTTCTCATGCATTTTCATGTAAACAAGAGAATGTTTATCTAACGTTCTCTTGTTGTTGACATTCCTCTCCTGGGGACGAGAAACTTGATGGAATTCAAGTTTGACCAGTGTGGCTGGAGAGGTGGCAACCTTCATCCTCCAATTGTCACAACAGACACAAACAGAAGAGACACAGGCTCCTTTAGAAAGTGGTCAGTGGGTTCTGTCTTTATTGTGGGATGAGCTCCTCTTTATACAGAATGTCAGAGGCCAGTTTGATTGGTAACACAAAGGTAAACTTTTCAATCAATTGGTCATCCCTGAGGGACATCAGAAGAAGGTCCCTCTTATAAGAAAGAATGTAAACATCCTTATATTTACAAAACATTGTTCTTCTGTTTACCAGAAGAACGCCTGGGAAAGAA
>VZUI01068916.1:0-78101 GCA_013401135.1 Cettia cetti | reverse complement strand
GGAGGGACGGGGCGCACCCGCCCCGGCGGCCCCACAGCCGCCCTGCGCCTCTCGGCCGGCGGCAGCTCCCCGCGCCGCCGCCCCGGCGCCCCGAGCCGGCCGCCGCCTCTCCCCTCCGGCATGTTTTAAGCCCGGCCCTGCCCGCTCCCCTTCGGGCTTCCCTACCGGCCGCCGTCGGGTCCCGTCCCGTCCCGTTCCCCCCCGCTCCGCTCCGTGCGCGTTCCCCCCCTCGAAGGGCCGGCGGCCGGGGGGGCGCGGGGGCGGTGGGCGCCCGCGGGGGGCGAGGGCAGAAAAGCCCCGCTCGGCACCATGGCGTCCAGCTATGCCCACGCCATGGAGAGGCAGGCCCTGCTGCCCGCCCGCCTCGACGGCCCCGCCGGCCTGGACAATTTACAAGCCAAGAAGAACTTCTCCGTGAGTCACCTGCTGGACCTGGAGGAGGCGGGCGACATGGTGGCGGCCCAGGCGGAGGAGGGCGGCGGCGAGCCCGGCCGGAGCTTGTTGGAGTCCCCCGGGCTGACCAGCGGCAGCGACACCCCGCAGCAGGACAGTAAGTGCCGGGACGTCCCCCCCTTCCATCTCTGGCCGGGGCAGCCGCGGCGGGCGGTGCCGGCTCCGAGGGGGCTCCGCTGGTGCTTAGCCCGGCTTCCCCCGCTCCCCGAGCCCTGCGGGGAGCCCCGCCGGGGTCGGCAGCCGCCGGCCCGTGCAAACACCCCCTGTGTGTTTTCCCCCCGGCCGCGTCCCGGGAAAGGGGCGACCTGTCCCCCGGCGCCGCGCCCCTCGGGTCCCGTGCCGTGGCTCCTGCTCCCCGTGGGGAACCGGACAACATCCCGGGGAGCAGAAGCGGGTGGGCTCGGCCCCCCTCGTCTATTCCTTGCCGGGGTGGGCTGAGAACGGCGCTTGGCTGGACGGGGCGAGGCGCGGTAGGCGCTGAGCCGCCCTCCATCCATCCCATCCATCCGCCCGTCCCTCCGGGCGGCGGCGCCGTGTTCTGCGGGCCAGCGGGAGGCTGCTCGGGGCTCTGGCTGGGTCCGGACCATCGTCCGGTGCCTGCCGGGAGCGCCGGGGCTCGCAAGCAGCCCGAGGGTGCGTGCGCGGCTCCGCGGTGGAGCCGCAGATTCCCTCACCCCCGAGCTCCGGTTCTCCCTGATCCGGACCCGGCGGGCAGGGCAGGACCCCGGGGCAGAGCCGGCTCTGAGCTGCCCGTCCTGAAAAGTCCGAGCTCGGGAACTCGGGTGGCCGTGAGCCAGCAGCCGTGGGCAGCGGGATGGGCGCCGGCTTGCGCGGCGTTTTCTGAGCGCCGTGTGTCGTTTTCCAAGGACAGCGCTGTCAGAAAGGCTGAGGGGGTGTGTGGGGTCAGTAACCCCCCTTTCCCCCGCTCTGTTAAAATAATTATATCCCCGGCCGCAGGGACTGGCCGGGAGTTCCGTGGGGCTCCGGGCTGGCCGCGGCTGCGGACACCGGCTCGCTTCCGAGGGAGCTTCCCAGCGAAAAACGGGGGGGGAAATCCAAAACGAAACGAGAGGTGAACGAAAATGCCAAATGAAATTTTCGTTCGCTTTTCGATTTTTTGTTGGCTTGATTTTTTGATTTTTGTTTTTTTTCCCGCGGGAGCCGCCTCCGACTCTCTTTTTCCCCGTGAATCCGACGTGGTTTTCTCGGTATTCCGAAGGAAACCGAGGTGGGGAAGAGGGAAGCTTTCCCCAAAGCAGCCGCTCCTTGCAGGAGCGCCCGTGGGATCCCCGAGCTCGGCCCGGCCGGATGCGTTCCCGGCGGGGAGCATCCTCCAGGAGCGCGGTCGGGAACGGAGCGAGCGGGGCGCGGCTGCCGGAGCGGCTCCTCTGCCCCCGAGAGCCGGGCCCGACCGCTCCGGGACATGGCTTAAAAATATTTCCTTTCCCAGGACCCGAAAAACTGCAATTTCTGGCTCGAAAGGTGTGTATTTTAGTGGGGAAAACAGTGACTGCGACTGCCCCCGAGTCAGCTCCTTGTGCCGCTGGAGAATCCCCAAGATACCAAATGCAGACAAAGTTTTTTTCACTTCTGCTCTGTACCTAGTTTAGTTTTCAATATTTTATTTGGATTTGCTCTTGATTTACTCCGATTTACTCCTGATTTTGCCCCTTCCCAACTGCAAGCTCGGTCAGCGTCAAAGAGGGGAATTGCGTTTTCACCAATACTCACCTTGCTCTTAAGAGCATGAAAAGAACCCCGAAAAAAAAAGCCGTCCAAGGGCTTGTTTTCTAGCCAGCACTGCTGAACAGGGACCAAACTACAGCTTCAAATAATTTATAAAAACTCTGAACACTGTAAAAGTTTTAATACCGTTGCGCTGAATTAGAAAGTTTTAGAAGTATTCTAAAGTAAGCAACGACCCAAAAAAAAAAAAAAAAAGAGAGAGAGAGAGAGAGAAAAAGGGGGAGGAATAAATTCTCCCAGGTTTATTGGGCAGAACCGTCATCTGGGTTCTCTGGCTCTCTCATGGATGCATTTAGCATATCCCGGGAGCCGCTGTGCCTCAGTTTCCCTACCTGCTGCGTGTGTTCTGTGAAGTGTTACGCCATCCATGCAGGAAAAGGACTGTGCTGGAGCTAGGAAGTGCAACAGAGCTTAGAGCTTTTCTCAGTGAGAAATGAGAACTGGTTCGGTGGAAAAGCTAACACGGGGCTCAGTTGCTCTCCGTGGTTTTAAGTGAGAAAAGGTAAAAGCCGTTTGAAGAAATTGTGAATTTCTCAAGCATTCTAAAAATGTTCTTCCAACCTGAAGGAAAATCAGCTGGTCTGCCACTGATTTCTGTCCCAAACTGAAGTGAAAAACCAGATTATTGGTGCTGGTTTTGCAGACAAAAATTAGGAGTAGTAGTTTGATGCAGAAATGACAAAAGGTTTTATTTGAACATTTGAGATTGAAGGAAATATTTCACCATTATTTTATTGGAGAGAGGTTCAGGATAGAACAAAAATAAGGTTTCTCTTATCAAAAAGAAAAACCATTCCTGGGAGTAGCTGTGATTGTAATATTTCCAGGGAGAGCTGTCCGTGGGTTAAGGAGCTGTGTTTTCAGCAGTGCTGCGGAGCTGTCACTGTTACCAACTTCAGTTCAACTCCTGGTTCTGAACACCTCACCCTAAAAGCTGATAAACATCAGGGCAAACCTCCCTGGTTTTGCAATCCAGTTTCAATTTGTCACAAAATAACCTGTTAAGATAAAGCCAACTTTGGCTGTGGTAGCACAACTTTTACTCACTCTGGCTAAAGCTGGGGTGAAAACGCAGGTGCCAGCTCAGCTGAGGGGATCCCCCCAAGCTTCCCAGAAAAGGCAATGAGCTCCTATTGCTTTTGTGCCCTTTAAAGGGTGACAGAAAAACCTTTCACTTGCCCGAGGGTTCACAGAGCTTGTGACTCTGGGGTAATTCTCAATTGTTCTTTTTTTTTTTTTTTTTTAGATGGGCATTTTTACTTCTCCTTTTTTTTTTTTTTTTTTTTTTTTTTGGTTGGTTGGTTGGTTGGTTTGTTTGAGACTCACTGTTGATGGCTCATAAAATGGTGTGGAGAAAGCATGAACAGCAAAAGAAAAATTGTTACACTGGGATTTCTTTTGTAAGGAGTGAGCAAACCGTGCTTCAGTCTCTTACATGCTCAAATTCTGTGTTTTGGGGTTATTGCTGTCCTTTAATCTCTCTTCAGTATAAAAGTGCTGGCAGTCAGGGGGCTAATTCACAGTTAAAGCTGGGCTCAGGCTGCCCATGATTTTTCTTCTGTCCCAGTGAGCATCAGTGCTGCTGCTCCTTGTCAAGGAAATCCCAGAAACCCTGCTGGGACAAGGTGAGTGAGTTCCTCTGCTCAGGCAGGTCAAGCAGAGCACCTGTGTGGCTTCAGCCTCTCTGCTCTGGCTTCTTCAGCCTTCTCACTGTTGGGTGCTGGGGCTTATCACCCCAGGACTTTGCACAGACCAGAAATAGGTGTTGTTTCAAAACAGGACTGACAAATTCAGGGAGGGCTGAGGATGGCTGCTCGCTGCAGCAGGGCTTGGTGGCAGCATCCAGCTCAGAGAGCTGCAAGTCACAGACTGGAAGGATGAGCTGAGGCAGAGATCTCTCCCTTGCTGCCTGGGAGAGACTCTGGCTGCTCTGACTGCTGTTCCTGGCTGTCTGAAACAGGATCCTGAGCCGGAGGACTTTGGGTCTGCTTCCACATGGCTGTTCATTTTGCCTTAATTGCCTCCTTTTAATCAGAACAAGTGAGGTTGCTGCAGGAGTAAAAGAGTGTGTCTAAGTATGGAATTGTCTGTGCTCCTGTGCCTCCCCATCCTTCACAAAAAAAAAAAAAAAAAAAAAAAAGCCTTCATAAGAAGAGGTGGAAAAGCCCTGCCGCTGCTTGGAAGTGTGGAAAGCAGTTCCTTGGGCTGCTGAGTTGCAGAGGATGAAGGTGAGAAGAAGCACCTGGGACAACTGCAGGGTTTTCTTTGCAAAGCTTTGCATTATCTTGGAGTATTAAGCATCTCTTTTGTTAGTAAATCACAGCCCTTATTCCCAGAAGATGCTGAGTCTGTAGACAGGGGATGTACAACCAATAGATGGAGGAGGGAAAAACTGATTAAACCTGGGAGTTTTCTTCCTGTCTTGTCCTGCTGATGGACAGAGAGTCCTTGGGCAGCAGCTGGTGCTGTTGTGCACAGGTTACACCGCGGTGAGCCGGGGAAACCGGCCGGTGCCTCGATCCCCGCGGACAGCAGCAGCAAATCTTCTCAAGAACGACTCTCCAGAGTTCTCCTCTCCCAGAAACTGATGTAGGAAAGGCGAGGATCAGACCTTTATGATTTTTAAGGCGCTTGTTGTAAATTACCTGCGTGAACAACGCAGTTCTTTGTCGGAAAAACCTTTGCGTGTGCCCGTTTCACTGCGCGCATCCTCGAGGCTTTGAGTGAGGAGAGTTCGCTTGACTAAAGGTTGAGTAACAGATAACTGACAGCAAGCAGTTGTTAGAAGTTTGATTAACTCCTTTCCATTTATGTTGCTTGGGCATATCTATCTAATTTTGGCCTCAGACTGGCAGATGCGTGGTTGTTGCAGCGAGTTTCGCGGTGTCAGATATTTTTCTTACAACCCTGAATCCTGCAGTTTGAAGCGGGAAAATGTTTTGTGTTTGTTTTGTAGATTTCTGCAGCTTCTGGACAAAGATAGAAGATGGAAGTGTGGCTCTGCCACATATCTGGAGTCTTAAACAAAAAATTGCACAAAGAAATAAACGAAAGTGGTGAAGGTAGTGTTATTAAGGAAGGAAAAATAGCCATGTAAATTTAGAGGAGGGAGCTAGCTCTGTTTGTGAGTGCTTTTCCTTTTGATGGGTGAAAAGAAACTTCTATTTGTTTGTGAATTTCACTTTTTTATGATCATAATCAGTTTTGCTTTCTGGTTCTCATGGTCTCATAATTTGCTGATGGTATTTGTGTTTTCAATCCATCCACTCAGAGCTTCCAACTTTTTAATTTGAAAAAGATTTTGCCGAAGGTTTTTACTTTCCCTCCTTCCCCCCTTAATGTAATGAAAACATTTCCATGAAAATCAGGTTTTGAAATCTCTCATAAAACCGAAAGGTTTGGTCTAAACGGCTCGAGCGCTTTTAATGAACATCAGCTTTCTGTCATGTGCACCGAGTTTCCACTGCTAGCCAGTCTATTTTCCATCTTTTTGATGATGTATAAAGCAGTGATTACATGGGAAAATATTATCTCAGGGTTAATTTGTGCAGCCCTTACTCACACGAGTCATTGCGACTCAATGGGCCACTTATGTGTGTGCCAGTTGATGAGTATTAGTGTTTGAAGACTTGACCAGCAGCCTTGAGTCATGCAAAAAAAGTCTTTTTTTTTCGGCCAGTGGGGTATTTTTGTGCAGGCACAGAACGGTTTTGCTGCCTGCAGTCAGGAGCTCGATCCTTTTGCCTCTCGGCAGAAGCGCAGAATGCATCAAAATCTGTGAGGAAGCCTGAAAGGAAAAGAGCAAGAGCATGGACAGAGCATAAATAGAGTTGGAGAGGGAGAGCTGGGTCTTTGACAAGGCAGTCACAGGATTACAGGACTGTAATTCCTTCAAGGCTGTATTTTTATTTTTCCCCCGGTAACCGAGTTGACTCCCATGGTTTTTGACATCACCAGAATGACCTGATGGGATTATAGGTGTTTATTCCTGGTTGTGAGTTGTTTATGATATATTTAATCGTTTTTGAAACCCATATTAAGTAGCCCTGAGGGAGCTGTGTTCCTGCTGGGCCTCTGTTGCATAATGAAGTACATCACGAATATTTACCAAGTGTCACAGTATTCCAGACTTGGGCCTCTGTTTCTGGGGAGGATGAATCACTGCACTGCTGCTTCCCCACCCTGCTCGCATTTCCTAAAGGAGGCTTGGGTTTTGGGGCGGATTATGGAGACTTGAAGTGAGAATCATCACAGTCTGTTGTCCACAGCTCTGATGTTTGAACTGTCCTCTTGGCATTAGTGCAGGGCACAGAAAGGCTTCAGCTTCTGTTGGGCTGGTGGAGCAGGTTTTAAGTCTGGCTCCCCCAAGAAAAACCTGTTGTTTGGTCGCTACACGTGGGAAATATCTTCAGAAATATCTTCTGGTGGGAGAGCAGACAGCTCAAAGGAGGGGTGAAATCCCAACAGGGATTTTATGACAGGCTATGGAGAAGGTTGGCAGCAGTGCCTCCTCCTGAGGAGGAGATGCAGCAGAAGTCCAAACTTACCACCCACTGGAACTCTCCACGGAGGCTCTGTGTTACAGAATGTGTCAGTGGAAACTCACAGGTGTAGATGTCGGTGCCACCAGCCCTACAGTGTAGGGATTTGTCCTTTGTCACCCTGTGTTGGGACAGTTTTCCCATTGTCCAGGGCCAGCACAGCTCCAAAAGCTCCTCAGCACCTCTGGGGCATTTCAGCTATGATTTGTTTTGTGGAGTTCCAGAATGGTTTAGGCTCAGAGGGCCTTAAAGATCATCCAGTTGCAACCCTGACACCTTCCACTGTCCCAGCTTGCTCCCAGCCCTGTCCCAGCCCTATCCAACCTGAACACATCAGGGATCCATGGGCAGCCACAGCTGCTCTGTGCAACCCGTGCCAGGGCCTCCCCACTGGAGGGAGGCGGGGAAGAATTCTTGACAGGAAAGAATTCCATCCGTTTTATTCCTTAGCTGGAGATAATTTGAAGTTTTTCACGGCTCTGCTCACCTCTGCATTGTAAATGCAGCTTTTCCCTGTGTTTCCTTTCCTGCACTATTCCTGCTGGGCCCAGCTGCTCTCTGTGTAGCCCTGGAAGATGCTGTGAGGTGGGGATGGGAGCTCAGCAGGGCTGCACTGCCTCTCTGCTGGCATTTTGGGGGCATCACTTAAACTTCAAGAGAAGTTTCTTTCAAGTGAGAATGTCTGGAGGATTCTGGTTGAGAAGGGACGGGAGCAGTGGTCAAAGCTGAGGTCCACCTCCTGCAGTGGAAAGCTGGCATCTGCAAGGATGAGTCTTTGAAGACCAAGAGGGAAGAGAGGCCTGATGAGCAAGCCAGGGAGCATCTATTTCAGCTTACATAGCGTTCTGGGCTCCTCTCTCACCTCCTGAGGCCGAGAAAAGGTTACACCAGTGTTTAAAGCACTGTCCCAGACAGTCTGGATTTCATACGTGCCCATACGAAGTGAACAGTTGCCTTGGGGTGGCAGCCCAGGACATCCTGGTGCCTCGTGTTCCTGGAAGGGAAGGTTAGATGAGAGGCAGAGGGAGCCAGCTGCGCTCTTAACAAATCACTACATCCTATTGCAGCATCCAGTTCATATTCCACCCAAATTTCCCCCCATTCTGGCTGGAGAAATTTTCCTTCAAGAGAAACTCCAGCCAGTCAGCAAGACTGCTGGGCAGGGCAAACATCCAAAGAGACTCTCAAGATCTGGCTGGGACCCTCTCCACGTCTTGATGAGCTGCTCAGGCAGCAGAACTGCTTTTGCACAGAGAGCTGGAACTCATCAGGCGCTTGGGGACACTGCTTCCTGCTCTGAGCCCACCAGCAGATGAACTTCTCCTGTGGCCTACTTGACCAAAGCAAAATCAAAGTTACCCGTGGTCCTGCCAGTCTGGGGCAAGTGGGAATTGCCAGCAGCAGCTGCTGAGCAGGCAGACTTGGAAAAGGAAAATGGAACCAGGCTTTGAAGGGAGGAGCAGGGCACTGGGATCAAAGTAGGGTGCCTGGTGCTGATGGAGCAAGGGTGGGTGCTGATGGTGCAGAAGGCAGCGTCCAAGTAGCTTCCAGCCCTCTCGGTGGAGGTGCTGGGGCAGTGGAGGTTGAGTAGGTTTTGAGCTCCTGGGGGCCTGGAGCAGTCTGTTTGCTCTGGGCTGCTGAGTGAGTGGTGGGAGAGGCTCTCAAGACCTGCTCAGTGCCTCTGGAAATCATCTTCTTTTTTTGGAAGTGTCACTAATACGATCCACATTTGTTTTAAAAAAAAAAGGGGGGGGGGGGGGGGGATGCTTGCAGCTTTCAAAGAGCTGTCACTTCTCCCCGTGTCAGCTCAGCAGCGTCGGGGCTCTGTGGGGATGGGTTGGACTTAAAAGGGAAAAGTGCCTGAGCTGTAACAGTGAAAACAGAGTGTTAATGCTCTGGGCCTGCTGCTGCAAAGGGCTGGCCTTGCTGGTGGCTCTGCAGGCAGCTCCTGTCCCCACCATGCCTGGGCTGGTTTCCCACAAAGCTTTACAGCCCCCTCCCCACCTTGTGGCCTGAAATGCCGGCAGCGCCTCGTGCTGTGTCCTGCCAGCAGCCTCACTGTGGAAGGCATAGAGCAGAGGTTTGTGAATCCAGCACAGAGTTCCTGCTTGGGGTGGATGGTTCCTGTGCTGGCAGTGCTGGAGAAGGCTGTGTCCCAGGGAAGGCTGGCTGTAGGGCTGTAGGCATGGGCTGATAGCACTGCCTGTGCAGTGCTGAGTACTTGGGCTTGTCAGAGCAAATGTGTTGGTGATCTGGCACTGAGAGAGAGGAGAAAAGCTCTCAAGACCAGCCCAGAGCCAAGCTCTGCATCCTTTACTGCTGCCTTTACTGTGACTGCTGAGGGGACTCTGTCCATGTCTCTCCACGGGAGCTGAGGTGGTGGTGGAAGCACAGTGCGGATTTGGTGCACACACACAAGGCAGCACCTTCAGCAGGGAGTTTGCTCTGTGTGTTCCCCAGGCAATGAGGGCCATTCCATTTGGGAGAACTGCAGGGCAGGTTTTCAGGGTCAGGTGTGTGCTGGTGCTGGGAGCAGTCTACCCGGAAAAGGCTTGCACCCAAAATCTCAGTTGGAGCAGAAGGGCTTTTCTTCTTCCACACATCAGACCAGATGACCCAGCCTGTCTTTTGTTGCTCAAATATGCCTTTGTTTGTTGGCCACAGAATCTTGAGGTCTGTTTTTCTGTGTACTTACTGCCATAACTTGACCAGGATCACCTTGTAATGCCTCAGTTTTCCTCCCAATATGACTGGGTACCATCCTGGGCCCTCATTAGGGGCTTTGGAATTTTCTGGTTATGTGTGTTATGTAAGAGCTTGGCTTAAACAGCAGTTTGGGAAGATTCTCCTCCTTTTGCACCATCCCCAGCAAACTGCTGTTTCATCTGCTTGTCTTTCTGGAGTTAGCATTGAGAATATCCCCTTCCCTGATCTGGGACAGATTTTTGCACGTGGATGTGAATCTCCTGAACACCTTGAGGTGCCTGGGCTCTCCACGAGCCCAAAGGATGCAGAGCAGCATGTGCTGATCAGCTGGAAGGCTCCCGGACTGTTTGGTGGCAGGCAGTGAAATTCCCAGTGGCTGCTTGGGATGGTCACACTCTTTTTCTTGGCTATAGCCTGCTCTTGAATGTTTGGCCAAAAAAGATCCTTACTTACAGTTTGTTTCATTTGGAAAACTTCTGATACGTGTCATGGAAACTAGGAAGACTGCTCAGGAATAAGTGCTTGCAGCACTATGCTTGTTTGTGATTTGTTTTTCATTGTTTCTCCTCAAGTTGGTTTTTTTTTTTTTAATCAACTAATCAGTGAAAAGAAACAATCACCTGTGATTTAGGAGAGGGATCTTTCATTGTAAATAATAAATTAGTATCAGGAGACCAGGCAGACAGAATGGTTGATGAATATCCTGCAGGCTGAAAGTTGTTTATCAAGCCTGTTTGAAGACTTATGACTAACAAGCTCATTTACAGAGCTTGGAGTCTGTTCATGAACCATTCTCCAGCTGGGAGGATGTGGGAATCATCAGAAAATGTATTCACAAGTTACTCGATCATTTAAAAAAACGATCAAACAAACAAAGACTGGTTTTTGGAAGGGAACTGTAAATTCCTCTTTCCCCCCCACTGGGTTTTCTGAGGCATTCCTGTCAGGAAAACGCGGGGCCTGGAGAAGAATGCAGAACCCCACGCCGCTCACTAATGGCCTATTTTGGTGCTAACCCTCCTGCTCAATGCCCTGCCACCAGCCAAGCCCTGCAGCTGCGGGAGAGCTGCTCCCCCACGGGAGCCCTGCTGGCAGGGGCCTGGCGGGATGGATCCCTCTCGTCTCCACCAGTGATTCCCAGCAAGGAAATTTGTCTTGCTGGGAGAAGAGGCTGCCTGTGCTCCTCTGGTGAGATCACAGAGATTTCCCCACATCACAGTGCAGGGTTTCAGTGTGGTGCCCTGGAAAGGAGGGCAGCACGGGATCTGCTGGTGTCAAGTGCTAGCGGGAGCACTGTGGATCCAGGCCTTTTGCAAATCTGCTTGTCTGGCCTTGGACCAGCTCTCCTGCTCAAAGCAAAATGCCACATCTTTATGAGAGGCAGATGATTCTCACCCCCAGCATGTCCTACAGCTTTGCCTTGCTCGTGGGGCATCCCCTCACTGTGCTGCTCAGCCACGGGGAGGGCTCCAGGTGGGCTCTGTTTGGGCCTCTGCGTGTCAAGGAAGGTGCAAACTGAGTCATAAAGAGTCCAGAGGAGAGATAAAGAGAGCTTCAGCTTAGAAGGAAAGAAAAGGACCTCAGGCTCAAGTATAAACTGATTTCCAAGCCCACCTCCTGCCATTGCAGATGTGAGACAGTAGGGAAATCCTCCCTGGTCTAGAGAGGATAAGTTTCCTTCCTTGGAAGGAAACCTTGTTGAGACTTCAGTCACAGATCTGATGGAGACAAATGAGTCAAGGAATAAACAGAGCTTATCCTACCTTGGGAAGGGACTTCTCCCAAATTTCAGTGGCTGCATGACTTTAGTGGGAACTTGTTCCATCCCAAGTTTCGTTTGTGCTGGCCAACACAATGGTGCTGCCTCTGAATTTCCCCCACATTCCGGGCAAGGTGCTGTGTTGTGTTCAGCTGGGATGCCTGTGGGGCAAGAGACACCCATCGAGCTGAGGGAAAATCTGTGGATGGGGAAGTCACTGGATGGAATGATGGAAAAGAAAAACTAGGATGTGATTAGCAGTAAAACCACCCCAGAAAGCTGCCCTTCATCAGTCTGAACAGGTTCATCTTTGCCTTTATGTATTTTGTGTGTTCCTCTGACCAGAGAGAGCCAATGTCTGGAGGAGGTTACAGGCAGCAAATGAAAGGGATGCCTTGTTCTGGGAGGGTTGAAGAACTCTGCATGGAGCTGGGTGCTGAATCCTGGTTTCCTTGCTTTTTGATGCCAGGCTCCCTATTCTCCCTGCCTCTCTTGCTGTAACCGTGGTGCTGCTCTCCAGGAGTCCTCAGAAGGACTTCTCTCTCTGCTCTGCTTCCCTGACCTGCACTCTTGAGTGGGAGCACTTTGGATAGTGTGACATATCACTGTCCCTTTTGGGCCACGCAGTGGCAAGGGTTCTTCCAGACACTTGTGGTGATGGATTGGAATCCACATTTCTGGGACTTTCTAGGTAGAGGTCTTTCTCTCCACTGCCTTTAATCCACCAGAGAAAGGTGGAATGAGAGCCAGCGGCTGGGAGCAAAAGCCAGACATGCATTCAGAGGAGGTAGGAAACGCATTTTTTAGCTGTGAGATGCTGTGTAATCACTAGAAATAACTCCAAAGGAGAGCGCTGGCTGCTGCATCCATGAATGTCTGGAAGCCCTTTTGGAAGAGCAGCTTTTGTCAGCCATGAATTATTGGTCTCACTGGTGGGGTAAGTGGGTGAAGTGCTATGGCTGAGTCTCACACAGAAACTGAAGAGCTCGGCTCTGGCCGAGGGACGGAGGATGTGCTGCACAATCCAATGTCAGGGATGTTCCTGCCAGGAAATCAGGACACAGGACCAGATGGAGAACACAGATCCACTTGGTACGAGTCTGTTTACAGGTTTGAACCAAAACATAGGAAGAAACACAACAGGAAAGTGATGTCCTCATCTCTGATCATAACTCAGGCCCTTATGTGAACCAGCTGCCACACATTTATGGGACAATCCCCTCTCCAAAATCCCACTGTTAGGAATTACAGAGATAGGAAAGCTTCTGTAGAAGCTGTGAAGGGCAAACATCAGCCATGGGAATAGCCCGACTTTCTCTTGTATTTCAGGACCTCCTTGGAGTTTACTGCAGCTCTGAAGGCACCAGGCTGTTGTGTGTGATTTCTGCTGTTTCTGGGCAGGCTGAGGTTTTGAACGAGCAGTGTCTCCTGTAACTGCAACCCTGCCAGCTTCGGGTAAAATGAGGAAAACAGGGAGAGCTGCAAATCTAATCAGTAGTGGGAAGAGGGATAAACGTGCTCAGCATCTCTGAAGTGTTGGAGTGAGCTCCCTGGGGAGCTCAGAGGTGGCTGTGCAGGGCTGGCACCAAGGGAAGGGAGCAGAAGGGTTTGCAGGGTTGAGATGATCAGAGCACTCTGCCATCCCCTGTGTCCACACTCTGCTGCACGTTCAGCAGGGACAGAGCTGCTAAACCAGGAGTGCCCAGGGAGCAGGAGAAGGGCAGCTCTTCCAGGAAGGCTCATCAAGCAAACCCCTCGTGGCTGGTTCTCTGCTCCAGCACTGAGCCTGTGGCAATGGGAGCCTTTCCCCACCTCGCTGGCGTGGTCATTTTCCAGCACTGATGCTCGGTTTGTGGACATGTGGTCATGGATGTGCTGCTGGCCAAGCAGTTTGGAGTCCTGGAGGTTTCCAAGTGTGCTCTGTTCCTAGAAGGGACACTGAGTAAAGAAATTGCCGAGAAATGGTTTGGCAAGCGGTTTGGTTTGGAGGAATTACGCTTTCCTTCAGTGTGATGAATAACGGGGATGTGGGGAAAAGATCAAAATAATCAAACTTCTTTAAAAACTTTGCTGGGCTGAGCCATGTTCAAAGCTCAGTCTGGGTGTGAAAAGTCAGGTGGTCTCTGAATTTGTCCCAGATGCTCCAGGCAGGATTCAAGCTTCTGAATCAATTGTGGTGCCTCCCTAAGCACATGAAGCCTGCCCCATGCAGAGCCTTGGCTGCATCTCTGGGATGTTTGGTGTCACCATGCAGTGCCCAAGCACATCTTGTCATGTGTAACAGCTGAGACAGGGACCGGGAGAATCCTGTCTGTGCTGCACAGACCATCCCTGGAGACCACCATCATCTTTGCCCAGGTCCTTTTGAAAACATGTCTATTCACCTTGATGATCAGAAGGTACCACAAGGCAGGAATGGGAATAAGGATCATCCTTAACTCTCTGTGATGTGGATGGATTTTGCTGCAGGATGTGCACTGGCTGTTCATTCTGTTTTGGGGCATCTTCTTTGTAAAGAGAAAAATTCCTGCACACCTGGTGTGCAGGAAAGAAGCAGGTACCTCCTGGGGAAAATGCTCACCCTGACCTGAGTCTGTTACTTGGTTTGAGAGAGTTGAGGTGATGCTCAACCTACTGGAGTCAGAGATGTTGTCATTAGCTGACAGCAGAAGCTGCTGGGGAAGACAAGAGCCAAAGAGGAGGGACGTTTCTCTTGTGAATTGCTTCTACATTAAGAAATGCAGATCCTGTTCAAACGCAGCAGGCAGAGAGCTTCTGTCAGTTCTGGCTGGACAGGGGACGCCTTCTCCAAATTGAAGCAATCACGGAGAAAGCAAATGCTTTGGATAAATACTTTGTTTCTGTGTTTCATTTCAAAGCAGCATCTAAGTTGCAGGAGAAAAAAAAAAAGAGAGATTTTATAAGCCTCAAAAAGGGTGTCTCTTAGTTTTAAATCTCTTTTTTTTCTGCCGGAGTTTGCGTGGTGGAATTTTTCGAAGCCCCGAAGAAGTCAGCTCTAAACAGGCTTTTAAAGTAGAGAGCTAAAAGCCATGGGTTGGAGCCCGTGCCCGTGTGCTGGGGGAAGGGATGGTGCTGTGGACGATCCGGGGAGATGCAGAGGGGCTTTCCTGTTATTCTGGTGCCATCTACTGGTCCAAGCCCTCAGGAAGGTCTGTGGCAGCGGGGAATGGAACACGGGTGGCCGGGGTGGGGTGGGCAGCGTCCCCCCAGGAGCAGGGGCTGCCTTCCCTCCCTGCAGGACACACAGATACAGCTGGTTCTGCGCTCCCCATCCTCTCCATCTCTGCTTTCTCCACGAATAATGATTAAAAACATCAAAGTCTGGAGCTCGGTCTGCTCAGTCAGCTCTTCCAGCTCTGCTCTTACCAGGAAGGTGAGGGGGCATTATGAAGGTGGCAGTGGGTGGCAATGCTGCTCCTGCCACTGTGCACCTCCAGGGATGCTCATGGAGGTGCGCAGTGGGATTTTCCTTTGTTTTGTTAGAGCAGTAGTGTGAGACTCTGGGTTCTTCTAAAAGCCTGGGCTCACCCAGCTCTTTGGTCTTTGCTACTGGCATTAATAATCCTCTTTCCTTTTACCATGCCAACAGATTTTTAAAAAACTAGTGGAGGCTGAATTACCTTCACAGTTTCTGTTCAAATGGTCAAAACATGGTAGAAATTGGCCAGTTCCTCAAAAACTGCCAGATCAGAGGCAAAGAGCGTGTTGCGTTGTAAGCCTTTCCTCTGGTAAGACAGCTGAAACCAACTGGGGAAGCTGGGCTGCCCTTCTGGAAGGCAGCTCGAGGGATTTGGGATTTGAGGACACCCAGCTCCTGTGGGAGGTTGCTGTGAGCTCTGCCTCATGTTTCCTTCTCCATACTGCCTCTCTCCTGCTTGCCACGCATTCCAGGCTGGCTCTGCTCTCCCGGTGGCCGGGCCAGCCCCGTGTGGCACGTCCCTGAGGAGGGGATGTCCTCTCTGTTGTGGCCGCTTCAAAGGGCCCGGGCCCGTCCTCGACTCGCTTCGCTCCAGCCTGGCAAGCTGGGCTTTGAGCAAGGCACAGCTGGCCTTGAGCTTAGCCAGCACAGGGAGCAAGGAGAACAGGGAGCCAGGAGAGAGGAACAGATCTTTGGGGTTTTCCAACAGCTTTTCCCTCTTTTTTAATTTTGCAGTTTAAAGGCAAGACCCACAGCAGGAGACCTAATGGCTCAGGAGCAGCATCTCTGCTCTAGCCAACAGGAGGCATTTCCCCTCCTGTGACCCCTTTGGCTACTATCAGTAGCAACTTTTAAAAAGTTTGGGGTTCAAGCCTTTGACATTGATTTCCTTACTTCCTCTAATGATTTGAAAGAAGTCAAAGCCCTCTCTGTGTGCAAACTGAAAGCATGGGGAGTAGGTGAAAGTGAGAAAGGCTGGTCCTCAGTAACTGGAGCTGCCTGGTGGGACAGGACACCCCAAAGCTGTTGGGGCAGTTGCAGGGATTTGGTGTTGTTTTGGGGCAGCCTGGCCTATTTCAGCCAGTGCTGGTGGAGCTATGGGGCAGGTCTGTGATCAGAGTGGCCATGGGCACCCTTCTCTCTGGATGTGGCTCTGGGGGAGTGCAGCAGCAGAGTTCCCAAGGCAGGCAGTGAGGATGAGACACCTGATTTTGGCCATAGGCTGGCAGGTAAGCAGAAAACGGTATAACCCATGCCCAGGTCTGAGAGTTGGTGTTTTATCACCTCTGTGCCCAGGTGGTAGATTCCATAAAACTGCCAGAGCAACTGAGAAACAAATGCCTGACCAACAGAAGAGGTTTGTGGGAGAAATCTGTAGGTTGTATCACAGCCTGGGCTCAGCAAGCAAGAGGACTCGAAGCCAGCTGTGCATAAATGATAATCTTTGGGAGTGCTTTAGCTCCCTGAGCAGAGTCCTGTTAGCCAGAACGAAATGTAATATTTGTTTTAGTAACTCATCCATCCTTCATCGGGGATGAGTTTTCCAGCTTAAAAGGAAATTTTCATCTCTAGCTCCTGTAATGCTTCTAATGCTGGGACCCGATTTGGTGGAAATATGACTTGGGTTTACTTTGCGTGGAGACTTGGGGTTTTCTTCCTGTTGGTTCTGATTCAGGAAAGTGTCTCTGTTCATCAGGGGGCACTTAAACTATCTGCTGAGTAAGAGCAGTTTGTAAGCTGGGAGTGGTGCGTGCATCCGCTGTGAGCTGGGCAGGAGCAAGCCCGTGGCAGCGGATGAGAGCGGTTTGATGCACTCCTTCCCGTCAGATGTTGGGAAATTAAACACCATTCCGGGACACTCATTTGATGGTATTGGCTTGGTCTCCCTGTGAGTCGCTCTGTAAGGAGAGTAAATTTAAAAGGCCCTTTTTTTTTATCTCAGAGGACTCTGGGATCTGCCTTCCAGGCTCTAACCTATAGAAATTGCCATCTGATTTGTGGACGGGGAAGTGGCTGAAATTTTCCTGTGTGTTGCCTCGAGTTGGGCATTTCAGCCTTTAGTTCTGTACCTGCCTGTGAGAGGCTAGAGCAACACGTGGCTCTGCAGGTGGGTTTAGCTGACACACTTCAGCATTTAAAACAAAACAACTGACTAACGACAGGCCATTATTACCAGGCTGCCAGCTTTTGTCTTGCTCACTAAACAGAGTGCCCAGAGCCTTGATGGGAAGACTCACTTCCTGCATGAATGTGCCGTGCCAGCACACCAAGAGCAAAGCTCATTCTCAGCATTGCTGTGACTCCTTGAAGGACCGTGGCTTTTAATTATCTATTTTATTTTAGGCTTCTGGGGAGGTGTTAAAACCTGGGATGAAAAGAGCACAACCTCTGTCAGAAGCATGAGGCTCAGCCAGCCTTAAGGTTAAAAAAGAGCAGAGAATGCAGCGAGAGAAGGCACAGCCAGTCTGGAGCCTGTGTCGATGCTGATCTCCAGCGGGGGCAGTAGCACAGTTCTCGGAGGATCCAGTTTAGGATTCGTGAACGCTTAGGTTGGTCCTGCTTTGGCTTCTCCTGCTGTGCATGAAGAACTCTGAGTGGCACAGCCATGGCAAAGCTCTCCCCGCTCCCCAGCCCAGTGAAGACTCACAGACACAATTTTAAGCCGGGTGACAATTCCTGGCCTTGCAGGAGCAGAGGTTAACTGGTGCAGTCTGGGTTTTACAAGTGCTGGAGCGGGCAGGCTGCGTGCCACGGGCTGCAGCTGCCTGCAAAAAGGGTTTGTTTTCCCCTCTCTTCTTTGTTGGTGCTGCACAAGTCCTGTGAATGGTTAAATCTCCTTCCAGGACAAGATAAACAAAGAGTATCTGCCCAATAAGCCCCTGTCTCTGTAGGTGTAGGGAAGGAAACAGAAAAGCTCTTGCCAAGCAGAGGGACAGGGACATTTTTTACAGCTCACCGAGCAGCCTCCAGCTTTGTGGCAGGAAAACGTAGCTCAGGCTGACCTCTCTGGAGCCACCTTTGAGAGCTGGGGTGGAGATTGCTTCTGGGCTGTGAGAATCCCTGTCACTTTCTCCAGGTCACCTAAAGATAGCCCTGGTGCAGTGCAGGCAGTGATGGCCTTTCCCTTCCCCAGGCATGTGTGCTCTCCCACATGGGCACGGCATTCATCCCAAGCAAACACCAGCAAGGATTCCCAGCTCTGAGCTTTCCTTCTCCAGAGCCAGAGTGGAAAAAAATTTGAGGGCCTGAGGAGTTTGGTGGCAGAGCTCTTTCCTCCTCCTGAGGAGGTGAGAATAATCCAGGGACAGGGAAGGGAAGCTTTTGTCCTGGCTTGTGGCTGAGTTGTGCAGGATCAGGAGGTGATGGGACTCTCTAACCTCCACGCTGTTGACCTCAGTCTATCTCAGCTGACCATCCAGCCTGGAGGAATAGGATTCTTCCCTCATATTCCTCCTTAAGCTATTGAGCTGTGGGGCTATTGAGCTCAGGGTATCTCTGCAGCCTGTTTAGAGCTTAGCAAGGCCCTTGCAGAAACCAGCTCACTGTGTCCCAAGCCCTAGACTTGGCCCAAGTGAGCTGGAGAGGTGGGGAGAGGGATCTCACCATTCCCAAACCAGGCAGCAGCCTGCTGAGAAGGGGCAGGAAGTGCTGAATTCCCAATCCCCCTCTGGACCGGCAGCTCGTGCCGAGCATTGTAGCCGAGCATGTTTGCAGCGTTTTATGGGGCATAATCTGTTGTCATCAAAGCCCATGGCAAATTCCGTACTTTCTGCAGCTGAGGCTAAATGGGCCTTTTGAAGGTTGTAATTTCTCGTTTAAGCGATGCCAGTTGTGAATACTTTGTGTTGAGGAATAACCCCTTAGTGCCAAATAAAATACAGTGCAAGTCTGTGGTGTGTTTTTCAGCGTATTGTTAGTTACAGCCCTCCTGACAGAGCACATTCTATGCTGAAGATAAATGCTTGGGAGTCTCTTGCCAGTTTATGTCCGAAAGGGCTTTTCTTGGACGTCCTCCCCTCTGTGGAAAATGCTTTTCTGTTTTTGCAGCAAACATTTAATGAGCTGTGCTTAGAAGAAAAAGAGGACCTATTTCAGGACCAGCCCGTTGTGCCTTAGTTCTCTCCCAGCTGGTTTGGGGTTCTTTGGGTCATTGTTACACCACTCTGCATGGCAGTGGTCTTTGTGCAGCAATTTGCATGTTCCAGGACCTGTGGGGGGGATGTTTCTCCACCCAGCACCGCTCTGTAGTGTCCCTCGTGCCTGGGATGGAAGGACATGTGCAGCTGACCTGTACCAGAAAACCCAGGCTCTGTCCAGGCTGCAGGTACAGTTGTTGGCACACCAGGACACTGATGTGGATTCCCATGCAGGAAGTGAATTCTTTTCTGTGGCCACAGGGGAGTCTGGAGAGTTGGTGTGAGGGCGGTGGGCTGTGGGGCCAGTTGGAGGATGTGCCCAGAGGCACCTGGGCTAGTGGTGGCCCGTGGCCAGGAGCCTCTGGTTTCTCACAGCTGCTCACTGGTTCCAGCTCAGCATGTGCAGCACCTGGCTGGGCCCTGGGGCTGCCCAGAGAGGACAGTCAGCTGGCCATCCCTGGTCCTCTGTTCTGGAAGATGTGTCGAGAGCTGCATGAGGAGGAGAGAGAGGCAGGAGGCCACCTCTGACAGGGAACCACCTGCACACTTGCTCCTGTGACCAGAGAGGTTGGCAGAGATTTCCAAAGTGAAGTTGAAAGCTCTTGAGGTTTCTGTGAGCAGCCAGGAGCAGCTGAGCTTTCTTTCTTAGGGATGAGGAGATTTGAGAAGTCCCCTTGAGGGATGTTGCTGGTGAAGCAGAGAGAAAGCTCACCCCATGGATGCTTCTGTCAAAATCCAGGTGTGGGGTTGTGGGTCAGGAGGTCAGTGAGGCTGACGGAGCAGCAGTGGAGTGACCTCAGGATCTGTGCCCTGCTAGCACTGGCAGTGGCTGGGAAATGTGACTGCAGGGCTTACAAATACACCAGCTATCACTTGTGCATGCAGCTGAAATGAAACAGCTGCTCTCTGTACCTTTACACCACATGCTGAAAGTGGTTTTATTACTTGCTGTTATTTTATTTTCTGTGCTTGACGGTCAACAACATAAAGGTAATGCCAGTGCATCCCACTTGTGATTTATTTGGAGGTGATTTTTTTTTTTTGTCTGCACCCCTCTAAGCACGGGGCTGCTGGATGTGTTATGAGCAAAGAGACAGTCACAGCCCACCTCTGCTCCAGGGCCACATGGAATTCTCATGTGCTTTTTGACCTACACTAGCGCTGGCACACGTTCCTCTAGCTTGCTTTGAGGACCTCTGACAATGGAGAAATCGGTGTAACTCACACTAATCACCTCTGCAGCCTTGAGTCTGGTGGAAGGTAATTTGCTTATTTCAGGGCAGCTTTGATGTGGGTGGGTTTAAATCTTCACTTCCATTCGGTGTTGAATGTGGCCCTGAGGCTAGGCTCTCTCTAAACATTCTCATTGTTTTTCCAGTGGAAAACATCACCTAACTCCCAAAGGTTTTGCTGAGTAGTATTTTTATTATTTGGAGAACATTTCTTCCTACGTTTCCATTGTAATTCATATTCACATATCAGTGTTTCTTGGCTTAAAAATACTTTGCAGTCTATTTACTTTATTTTTACTTAAATTATTAGCAAAAAAAAATTTAATGAAATAATGAAATAATAAATTATTTTGCCAGAGGGTTGATAAAGAAAATCATGAGATGTTTTCCTGCGTGTGTGGAGAAATCTGTTTAAAAACTTCTCATTAAACATAATGGCATTTCTGGACATGAGTAACACTAGGAAGTTTGAAAAAGTGCCCATGCTAACAGGCTGGGGGACAGGAATTTGCTGTATTTGACAGGCTGGATAGGAGAAGGATGCAGCACTGCAAATTCGGCAGCACAGCCTTGCCAATGTGTCTAGACAGCCCATCTCTATGGGGGAGAGAAAAGCTTATTTCTTGGAGCTGTTCCAGTGAGACCAGACCACTTCTGGTCTCCTTTATCCATGGAGACTTTCCATCCAGACTTGGGGTTTGTGCTGAGCTGGCTCAGCCCTCACTGCCCAGTGGCTGATGATCCACATGAAGTGATTTGAGCAAGAGCCATCCAACCTTTTGCTGGTCTGGAGATACTCGTGTGTTAGCTGAGGATGTGGCTGCTCTGGCAGTGGGTGTGATTCAGTGATTCATTAGCTAGAGCCCTTTAAAAGGCTTAAATTGCAGTTAAATTTTGCTAGAACAGCAGCAGCTCCCTGCTAACCCTGCAGCAGACCAAAAACAGTGTTTTGTGGCCAAGATATCCCACGTTTCTGCAGTTTCCCTAAATTCTCTGATCCTACAGGTTAGAGTATCTGATATTTCAGGCAGGTTAACGGCAGGAATAAACAGATATCCTATAACATATTCATCACCTGGAGGCAAAAATTATTACTCCATATTAAGGATTGTCATTTCCAACATATCCCTTGTGTGCCTCAATTCACAGGAACTCTCATGATCATTATTTCTCCTCCTCTGCTGGGAGTTGTGCTTTTCAAAGACAGGGCTTTCCATTCTTCAGCTTTTTGATTTCAGATTTCTGGATGATTGTTCGACTCTGGCAAGGAACCACTGAAAATACATTCCAAAATATTCATCATTCCAGCAGGCTAGGAAACATAAGATGTAGCAATTTATTAGCTAATGTGAAATGCATTTGCTGTCCAGAAGAGGCAAAGGATGGAGGTAGGTCTGAGCCTGGCTTCCCTTTGCGTCCTGCAGAGCTGGGGTGTGGAGCATCCTGGAGCCCATGGTCTGTCCCATCTGCCTTCCTGTTTTGCTGGATGTCCCTGTGTCCAACAAAAATCTCCCAGACACCAGCAGCAGCCTCATCCCATCTCCTTGTCCCTGCTCCTTAGAAGAGCAGGTTTTTGCAGCGGTCCTGGGAAGGAGAAAGTTGTTTTGAAATGGCCCTACGTGCTCTGATGATCCCTTTGCCTCCTGCAGCAGCTGTTTAGGGCCTTCATCCCCCACCCAAGGAGTGTGCTCCTGGTCAGGATGCTCAGCCCTTGCAGAAGGCAGGTGGGCTGGATGCTGAGAGCAGGGCTCAAGTTATGTTATTCCTGGACCTTGGATGCCATCGTTTTTCCAGTTGTGACCAAGAGGGACCCATAAAATCTGTTAGTGGTAAAAAAATCGATTTCTAAGTGAAGCTTTGCAGCAGCTCCAGCCCAGTTTTCTCGGGAAGTGGTGGTGGTGGTCCAATTTCCTTGAAACACATTTGTTCTTGGATGCTAATGAAAGGGGAGTACAGCCTTTGGAGAGCTCATTCCCGTGTTCTCGCCGCCGTTTGCGCCTCCCCTTCTCCTGGCCCGTGGCGCCCTGTGGTCCTGGCACGGCCCCTCCTTGCCATGCAGTTTGCAGTCCTGGATATTCCAGGAATACACAGATGAAAGATCCATTGGGAGCAGTGTTCCTGCCTGCCAGAGGAGCCAGCTGGCGTTCATGTCCCACTGGTCACTGTCAGTCTGTTTGTGCAGGTCCCATGTACCAGAAAACGCCGTCCAAGTGAATTTCCAGATCCAGTTGGGGTGGCTGTTGGATAATGACACTTCTCAGCAGCATGAGCAGAGACATTTGTGGAGCCACTCAGCTTGAGTCAGTCTTTCCCCGTGAAAGGAGCTTGCTGGGGAACGTTTGCAGGCTCTCATGGCTGCCACGGCGTTTGGAGATGAGCCAGCTGAAATGCCAAGTGGTTCATCTGCAATGGATATATGGACTGGAAAAAATCCCTCCCAAAGCAGCCCTTTTCTGTCTTGACAAAATCCCTTTCTTTTTCCTTCCTCCACCCCCTTTCTATTTTTGCACTAGTCAGCTTGTTACAAAAATATCTGATTTTCCTTGTATGAAAGCTTTTCTAGCTGAACTTCACAAGGATTTTTTGCCACTTTTTCTAAATGCAAGAATAAATTTATTAAAAGCAGTGTTGCCCACAGTTCAGGTGGGCATGCAGTGCCAAATCTTCACTTCATGGCTTCCACCTGTTCATGATTCATGGCAAGCTGCAGGCCTGGGGGGTCACCTCTGTACATAAAGAGAAGAGGGCACTAGGAAAAGCCAACTGGGGAGCAGGTGGAAATATTCCCGTGTGCCTTTTGCATAACATGTGAACCCAATGAGTGTGGAAAATAGATTATAACCTGTCCTGTCCTGATTGCACTGGTGCTTGTTGCCGCAGTGTGTGAGGCAGCTTGTGGGGTATATCCAGGGGGATGTGGATATTGGCCTTCCTGACATTTGAGTCTGCTCCTGCATGGGAAGTGTTAATTGCACTGTGGAGTTAAGTGCAGTGGTGGCCCTGAAGGACTCTCAGAGCTGGTTTGGAGTACATCAGCTGTGCATGGAAGGGGGCAGTGTCCCACAGCTTGGCTTTTCTGCTCTGTGGAGAAGGGAAGGGAAAGGATGCTGGACAGGAGAGGAGAAATTTTGAATTTTTTTTTTTTTTTTTTTTTTCTGGACTGAATTGGGGCAGGGAGGAGATCAGGAACGTAGAGATGCATCTTTGGGAATGAGGAAATGCCGATGGAGCAGGGTGGAGTTGGGAAGTTTGATCTGTGCTGAATCAATGCCATTCCTAAGATGAAGGATCGAGACACATGGCACAGGGGAGCTGATGGGGAGAGGTGTTGGAAGTCTGACCCCCTGACCCTGCAAAGCCGTGAGTTCACACGTGTTCCTCTGTGCCAAGCACTGATCCAGATCTGAAGCCAGGGGTGAGGGAGGGGCTGAGGAGGCTGAGTGGCTCTCAGGAAGGTCTGGAGGTCACCTTGACAGCTCCATGCTGTGCTGGGACAGTTGGGGTGTGACACTTTGGGGTGTGGCTGGCGCAGCTCTGCGAGGGCATTTCTGCTCCTCTGTCATGGCTCCAGTGTCTCTGGGGCATGGGGAGCTCAAGCCCCCTTGGATCCCATCCCCTCCCGAGCCTCCTCAATCCGCACTGCTGGATCTCCGCCACGGCCTGGTGGTTTGGTCTCTTTGTCAGTTACAAAGTGCAGCCTCACAGAACATGATTTGCCGCTGGCAGGCTTTTAAATACATGTGTTTGCTTTTGATTATGTGTGTTGTTTTTTGGTTTTTTTTTTTAATTAATTTTCCAAGGATCAATGCGGTAATGCATATAAAAATTACAATATGTAAAACAAAGTATAAAAGCATACAAGGAATTCCAAACACATAACATACTGTGCCTTGGAGCTTATGAGATCCATACAGTGCTTATTGTATTATGGGAACACTCTGACCCCAAGACCCGTCGGAAAGGCTTTTTAGAAGAGCAGGACTAAGCCATGTGCCTTATGAGCTGTAGGATGCCCAGAAGGAAAACCCTAGTGAATAAAAAAAGCAGAACTGTTGCAGCAGAACGCAGACTGGTCTGTGGGATGTTGGGGGACTTTCCATGGCTTTGTACCAATTTCTGGAGGAGGATGTAAACTTCTGCCCCTGCAAATGTTGTTATCCCAATAATTAGCGCTTAAGGTTAAGTCTTTCCAGGGAGACTCTCTGGATTTCCATGGGATCATGGTTACTCTTTGTTTTTTCCCCAAATATAATTTCTTCTGTCAGCTCCAGCAAGTGGGAACATCGACATGGTTAGGGAGGGCTCACATCTTAGCTGCTGTAACCGCCCATGTGCTCTACAGGTTGCCACCAGATGAGAGGCAGAGCACCAGAGCTGAAACCACCCTGGAAAGGAGTTCTGCCTTATGTCTGCCTTAGGTTAGGGCTCTTGGCTTCTCGTGCTGCCCTGTCTGTGTGTCAGGAGCAGGGCAGGTTGGGATTTTAATGGGACCCAATCCCTGCAGACCCACAAAAGTGCAGAGCAGAGCACGGGGAAAGCTTCTGCACTCAAGTCCCCAGTGCCTGGTAAATTTGGGTGAGGACTGTTTGCATGCTGGAATCCGTTTTCAGGAGCTTGGAGGTGTCTATAGACTCTCCACCTGGAAGGTGACAACCCAAGACCTCATTCCGGGTGGCAGGAGTCAGTGACTGTGCTGTGCCTCAAATCGCACCTGGGAATGTCTCCTTTGGCCACGGTGCAGGTAGGAGGTCCCTCTGCCCGAGCCACTGTCCTGAGAGAGGTCAGCAAGGGTTTCATCCTGCACCTGATGACCTGTGGCTGTACAGGACCTCAGCAGGTCCTGGCAGGCAGAGCCAAGTGCAGGAGGAGAGCTAGGGCAGGGCTCTCTCCCTGCTATCCCCCCAGCAGCCGTTCACAACTCTGTAATGATCAGTAATTGTTCGTGTGCAGGCAGCTAAAAATCACCCTGATAGGTTCCACATTGCAGGCACTTGGGAGAGGAGCTGCCCTAGCCCCACGGGTAACACTGAAAATATCCATGTTTTTCCATTTAATATTATAACTCAAGTTTGGTATGAAGAATTCGGTGTCACCTTTCTGCACAGCTTCGTGCTCATGCACAGAACAACTTATTATTTATGTGCAAAACTTGAACCTGGCTGCGAGATAATCACAAGAGATGGCTCTTAGAGGAAATAGAGCATCTGTTTCTTTGTTACATTATTTTTTTTCTGTGTTCCTGGTACACTTAACAAGACTGGAACTTTGGATACTTGAATTTTCTGAGTAATTGAAATAATTTAAACATTAAGATAGTGCAGAAAATAAACCAAATAAACAGAGAGGTTAGGTAAAAAGGCTCAGCTGGTGTTGAGTAATGAGAGGAAAATGATTGTTCAGAAATGTCTTTAGTCTGACCTGTACTTACAAATAAAAACCTGCTGTTATCACTGTTGTACAGCTGGGCTTGGTATCACTGCTATACTGAAGTACATGACTTAACAGGCATCTCCTACCTTAACATATTTACTTATCTGTTATCTTCATTCCTACATATTGCCTACATTTGTGATGGCTGCTGTGGGGTACTTACACCTTCTCCATGTAGCATTTGTGTGCCCTGAAGTTAAACCTCGTTTCCATTCGGAAATACTCTCCTTGTGCACAGAAATACGTGCGAGCTGGAGTTCCTTCTCTCCTGGGAGGCTTCAGAAAGATACTTCAGGCAGCTCTGAGCCTGAAATCTCATCCCTTTGTGTCCCCCTGCCCCTCTTCTGTCCCTGCTCACGAAGACAATGGATGCTGCTGCTGGACCACGAGCTCCCAGTGCCCTCGGGAGGAGCGGGGTGGAAATTCGTGTGAGCCTTGTCTCAAATCAGTGGGGCAGGGTTGTGTCACCCTGTGGATTTTGTTATGTTCCCATTCCTCTTGCTTGGAGCCTTGTTTTCGCTTTGATTAAACATTTCGGGTCTGGCTTTTGGATTTTTTTATGATATCAGTTGACAAAGCTGCCCTGCACCCAAAGTGTGCGGTGTTTTGGAGGGATGTAATGAATCAAAAGCAGAGTGTGAGCAAAACTGGGCTGGGAGTTTGTGATGGGCTAGAAACTGGATGGCTGATGCTGGGGAGAGGGGCCTGCCCAGAGCTCAGGGAACAAACACCCAGAAATATTTCTACCCAAGCTTCATGAAATTTAAGTTTAAACCAAATAAAAAGCCCCACTCCTTTCCCTTCTATTCTCCCTTTCCCTTTCTTTCTCCACCAATCTGAATAAAACTTTCTCTGGCTTGCAGGAATTTTTTTTTTATTTTAAGAGTTTTGAGTTGTTGCCTTTTTAATTTATAGTTTATTACTTTTTTTCACTGTGAATCATTTGTCTTGCTTGTTCTTTAATCTGTGCTCAAACATTAGCATCTTATTTTGAAGGCTATTTTGAAAATAAGGCGATTCCTTATTTTCTTCCTGGAATCCTTTCTCAGTTTACAGTTTCTATAACTGATGTGACAAATCTTTCCTGCCTTACCATACATTTTACTGTGGTTAAGTGTCTCTGTCCCTCTCTTAATTAAATCCAATTGTTTACTTTCAATTCTGATCGAATTAATGAACTGTAATAGCTGGTTCTGGACTTAATAGAACTGGTCAAAACTTTTCCAAACTGCCCACACAATGTAAATCCCATCTGGAAATTAGCTTTTGTTCTGACCTGGAATGAATGCAAGTATACACAAGCATTCCTGCAAACTGGAAATCTAAAATATGTTGTGGTTGTAAAAGTATTGATGAAAAAAAATACCAATCTTGAAACCCCTAAATAAGCATTTCATTCTCAACTCTGATTTGATTTTTTAAAAATGTATTTTATTTTCAATAAATTTCATTTTCAAATAATTTCATTTGGTTTTCATTGTGGCATCCCAAGAGGAGCTGCCTGGTGGTGCCCCAGCGACAGTTACAGGCACTGGGACAGAGCCTGCAGTGAGGAGAACAGATTGGAGTGTCTGCAAGTGGATCTGCCTCGCTGCAAGAGGAAAAAGGAATAGGATGCTTCATGCTGAATCATTTAGGAGCACTCCAAAATGCTTTGGTGCACACTTGTGTGTGACACCAGGACTTTCATGTTCTGGGGGGAACGTAGAAATAACAGAGGAAAACTCAAATGTGGAAACAGGGAATGTAGTCCCCCAGCCCAGCATGGAGGGTTGAGGTTTGGCGGTGAAATTCCCAGATTTTCCAACATTGGGTTAATATCCTATTGTTATTTTTCTTCTCCTGCTACCCAAATCGCTCCTGTAGACACTTGGTTTGATAGTTTTGGCTTTTTTTCTGTTAAGGTTGGGATTAATACATGGGAGTTGTAGTTTTTGTGCTTAGATTTGGATGTCTATCATTTTTTATTTATTTACAGATTAATGAGTTGTGAGTTTTAATTAGTAAGTTAGAGAAATGAGGTAAAATGGAGTATTTTTTTAATTTTTATAAGGTTATTTTTAGGGATAATTGGTCTAATTATGAACTGCCACTCAGATTATTTTTACTTTAAAACTAATAACTAACTATTTGAAGTCTGCAATACAGACTCCATCAACCAGTTACAGAAAACCACCTAAACCTAGGAAGAAGAAAGTGAAGAAGAAGGACTCAGACAACGCCTGAAGTCCTCTATCTTGACTCACATGTATTGCTGCAGACTAAAATCTTAAATCTAAGTTTTTCACCCTGTGAGATCACACAGTACTATTTAAACTACTCACCCACAACCTCAGTGCTATGAATTAATTTCGGAGGCCTGTTCCATGGCCTCAAGTCAAATGTGGTGCTTGCTTGAGGGTCAGTGCCCTTTAGAACAGAAAGCCTGAAGTTTTCAGCCTCCAGGTTTCCAACAACTCTGATCTTGCACCGTCGCAGAGGTGCGGCGACAGGAGATCCCGAAATTCCACAGCTCCCTGGGCTTTGCTGTCGCCTCCGTGCAGCTCTGTCCTGGAGAAAGGGGGTGACTCCCATCCCTGCGAGGCTGGGGGTGCTTTGGGCAGCGTGACCCGGCCCTGGCTCCCCCGGCACGGGCACTCTCCGTCCCCGGGCCCGGCTGCTTTTGTGCGCAGTAATTACCAGGCGAGCTGTGAATCACCGGCGTCTCGCCTTGTGCCGGGAGGAAACCAGGCAAATTGTGTTAACGTGCTTGGCAGGGGCAGTTCTCCTTCTCCGGTGTTTTCCAGACTTTGGCGCTTCCTCTTGCTCCCCAGAGGGATGTGCTCACCCCTCCTCATGTGTAGCTGTCACACAGCATCGAGCCATGGCCAGACGGCCTCGGGCTCATGTTCCCTCCAGCCAGGTGTTGTCTTCTGGGCAGAAACTGAGGCTTCAGAGGCCTGGGTGGGATTCTGAGGAGGTCCCAAAGGCTTTTATTGGTTTGTTCATATGTTCCACGTAGGCAGGGTTTAGATTAGAAACCAGCACGGAATGGGTAGCTCCAAAGGAGGCCGTGTTGTCTTTGGCCTCTCTAGCAGCTGGCCTTGCAGTCTTTGTGGCATTTGCAGGGACGTTTTTGCCCGAGGCTCGTTTGCTGTGTTGTGTGGTGCACAGCTGTGTAGAGCCAGGGGGAAATAGCTGACCCCTTTTGAGAAGGGTTTGGACCCCTTTTGAGAAGGGTTTGATGAGGAGTCAAGAGAGGGACATGTAGGGTTTTTCCCCTTCTTTACAGGGGGTGAACCCTGTGACGGGGTTAAACCCCCCCCCCCAGCAGGGAGAAGCGTGTGCAGGGGCTTCTGCACAAGCAGCAGTTAAATCCCATCCCTCTGCTCCTCTGCTTTATTTCCTACCACCTGAGCTGATAGATTTACCTGTAGCCCTGCTTTAATTCCTGCATGCCTTCGTTTTTCTTGCATTTTCCTGCCTCTGCCAGTCCCTTCCCAGCTCAGCTTTACTGCTAAAAAATCAGCGTGCCTGTTAAAAACTGGTCTCCAAACACTTCCTCTCGGATATGGGAAAACCAAGGGCATATTTTGGCACCCAGGAATCCCCAGGCTGGAAAGGAGCCCTCTGGAGATCATCAGGCTGTTGGAGGAGGATTAGGGATGGAGGCACTGTAAACCTGAAGGAATTTGAAAACCGTACTTTAATTTAAGAGGAATGTCCTTTTGTTCCCAAATGGATGGGCCTTGCTCCAGAGGTGTTCAGGTGCAGTAACTGGTACCAGATGGGTTGTGAAAAGCAACACAAACAGGTGGTGAGGACAACAACTGCAGACTTTAATTTCCTTATCAGCCCCTCCCTGTGCCTTACATACCCCCTGGAGAAGAGGGGGATAAGGGGAGCTGTCATATTTGTCCATGGCAAAAGGAGTGACTGTTGAGGGGGTGTTCTCCATTTGTATGTAGCAGGACAAGCCCTGGGACTCTCAGTGGTGACACTGTCACCGGGGCCAAGGTGTGCAGTGATGAACCTAGAATATAATTCACAAGCTTGTGCATTTTTATGGATTCAGGGATCAGTACACTTTAATGCTGACATGAATATTGGCTCAGGTCCCCCCAGGGTAATGTGGATTTTTTGGTGGCACCCCACACGTACTGGTGTGATCCAGATGAATTGATTAATTTCTGAGTAAATGCAAACCAGGTATGAAACAACACGTGCTCTTATTTGTTGTTCAGTGCCTTGCTGGGCTCAGCAAGGCAAGGAGGATGCTGCAGAGGGCACAGCTGCTCCCCACTAACAGTATCCAACGTGCTCTTACCCCAGGCAGCCGTATTACACCCCAGTAAGGGCAGTCCTTGGAAATTTGAAGCCAAGAGAACAGGGGTTTGTGATTCTTTGCCATCAGAAAAGATTTTCAGGATTGTTAGGAACAGGGAGATGCATTTTGGGCTTTTTTGCAGCTTTTTAGAGGTAAAGAAGCTGAGACCTGGGGTAGTTTGAGGGAGCTGGTACAAGTCTTAGGCAGTGGAAATGAAAAATAAGTGCTTGGGGTCCGTGCCCTTTCCACCTCCTCTTCATGTGGGGACTAACATAGTGTGGTTAGTGTGTGGGGTTGAAATTGTACACGGCCCTTCATAAGCTCTTTCCCTCTTGAAACTATTGAAGTCGTTCACCCCGTGGCTGTGGGCTCACAGCTTTCTCACTTTTCACATCCCCCATTGTCTCTCCTAGATGATCAGCTGAACTCAGAAGAGAAGAAGAAAAGAAAGCAGAGGAGGAACAGGACTACCTTCAACAGCAGCCAGCTGCAGGCACTAGAGAGGGTCTTTGAGAGGACACACTACCCCGATGCCTTCGTACGGGAAGACCTTGCACGCAGAGTCAACCTGACCGAAGCCAGAGTTCAGGT
The DNA here is from genome assembly GCA_013401135.1 of Cettia cetti. NCBI lineage: Eukaryota > Metazoa > Chordata > Aves > Passeriformes > Sylviidae > Cettia > Cettia cetti. The sequence continues at coordinate 47,762 of VZUI01068916.1, read as the reverse complement.
AATGCCAGAGCCTACACCCGGGCACACCTCACCTGCGGGATCATCAGGCCACTCCAGCAAGGCAGCAGAAATCCTTGAGGTCTGTGTGGCACACGAGGGTCACCAAGCTCCTGGTTCGTGCTGTGCTGCAGTCCGGAGCACACCGTGCCCTGAGGGAGACTGCCAGGCCTGATCTGCCACCTGCCCGGTCAGATGTGTCCATATGGCTCATCCAAGGCCAGGATGTTGGACACTCAGGCTGCTCGTGTCATCTTGAGCTCTTAGCTTGCAGGCCTGCACCTTCTGAAGGTCCAAGCAGACTGTGGTGTGTTGTACAGCACTGCCAGGCCTTGTTGCCATCCACACAAGACAGGCCTATGTCCCTCAGGCAGTCCCTCAGGGCTTTATCAGAGCAGGCAGGGGATTGTCTCTTCCTGAAGGATCCCAGGACAGGCCCATGTCCCTCAGGCAGTCCCTCATGTGAGTGCTTTATCAGAGCAGGCAGGGGATTGTCTCATCCTGAGGGGTCCCAGGACAGGCTGGGAGGCAGGCAGCTGTCCCAGAGCCTGCAGGGCACACGTGGGGCTGGGGCCAGTGTCACAGGGAGCAGAGCCGGAGGTGACGGCGGTGGCCCTGTGCTCTCCCCGCTGCAGGTGTGGTTCCAGAACCGGAGAGCCAAGTTCCGCCGGAACGAGAGGGCCATGCTGGCCAGCAAGAACGCCTCTCTGCTCAAATCCTACTCAGGGGACGTGACGGCCGTGGAGCAGCCCATTGTACCTCGCCCCGCCCCCAGACCCACCGACTATCTCTCCTGGGGGACCGCCTCGCCCTACAGGTGAGTGAGCAACCCCGCTGCACCGTCCCAGCAGCGCTCCCAGACAGCTCCGGTGTATCCACCACACGGGGCAGCTGGAGGATGCAGCAGTCTGGCCATCCCACTGGCTCTCCTCACCTCTTCCCACCCCATCCCATTCGTTGCCACTTTTGCAGTGTGGTCCTGGCTCGGTATCGTTGTGTCTTTCTTGCAGCGTCTTTTCTGAGGGTCTCTCTCTGCAATTCAGGAGATTTCAGAAGAGGCTCAGGTAGAAATACATGAAAGCAGAAGGTTTTCCCTAGTGCATCTGGTTTATAGCATGGAGGAAACCTTTCCATGGGACACAGATGCAGAGCGGGAGCACTTGGGGAGGCTCAGCCACCACGCCGTGGCCAGAAGAGGGAGTTCTGTGGCTGTCCTGTGGCAGTCACTGCTCAGGATGCCAGGAAGGGCTGGGGACTCTCTTCATCCATGGGGAGCAGTGCTCAGCACTGAGCTGGTGAGCAGTTTCTTTCTACTGCCTGAGCACAAGTGTGTGTGTGTGAATGTTGTGCTGTGGTTTGCCTGCATTAAGGGCCAGGTGACAGGCTGGTGTTGAGTGTCCACCTCCTGTGGTCAGTGGGATGACAGGAAAGGAGCAGGGATGTGGCCAGCCCAGTCTCAGAGGGTCTGGGATGTCTGTGCACATCACAGGCCTCCTTGTCAGCTTCTGTGCCTTTCCTGGCTCTGCAGGAGCTGGGTGTGGACGCAGGATGCACAGGATGTGTTGTTTTTTGGGGAGCCAGCTGGCTCACAGGCAGTTAAAAATGAGGTTGGTGGGTGCTTTTTAGCACAGTGGCTTCCTTGTTGGTCAGGACCATGAAGCCTTTGGCTGGATTCCTTCCTGTTCATCTGAGCTGGCACTGCCAGCTTCCCACTGCCTTCCAGGAGCCACACCATGCAGAGGACCTCTCTGGCTCGGTCACCTTGACCCTCTTTTTGCTCCAAGCATTGTTTGCACAGTAAGAGCTGCAAACACATGGTCTTCCTGTTTGTTGCTTCAGTTCCATGGGGGTCCTCCTCATCTACCCTGTATCTCCAGAAGAACAAGTCATAAATTCCCCCACTCTAGATATGGAAAAGGATGCTTTTGGTCGCCACCAGCTTCGTCTTAGAGATGGCCTTTATCCTTTAGATTTTTTTTCTGAGGAGTGCTCTCTGTCAAATCCCTCTTTCTGGGGTTAAGGCTTTCTCCCTGTGAGGTGTTCCTTGGTGTAGCATTCAGGAGGTGAGATCAGGGAAGGGAAGCGAGTTCCTTCCCCACTCCAGTGAGACTGCACTGGTCACAGTAGCAGATCCCTGCTGAACGCTCATGGCTTATTTCTACCTCTCACACTTTTAAAAAGAGATCATCCCTCCCGAGATGTTGTTTACACAGGGGGCTTCATAATCACTGCTAGGAGAAGACCCAGCAAAGGTGACTCCCAAGGGCACCCTGGGAAGGGCTGGGTGAGGTCACTTGCAGCACCTGGGATGTGCTAATGAGAACAGGGGAGAAGGGGCAGCCCCAGGGATGCTTTCTCAGCCCCTCAGGTCCAGGCTGTGCCTATCCCCCATGCAAAGACACTATCTTCCCCTTGTCTGAAGCCAAGATGTTTCAGCAGAGACATTTGCAGCTAACACATCAAAGCAGGCTGGAGTGCCACCCTCCCGCTGCCCTGCACTGGCAGAGGAGCACAGCAGCTGCTTTTCCATGCTGTGGGATGCTCAGGGCCCTCAGACACCCCATGCTCCCCAGGTGTCCTAATCCTACTGATCATCTCTTGGCAATCCATCTGAAATGGCTGGGCTGCTGCAGCCTCGTGAAAGCTTTGCAGTAAGGTCATTCAAATATTGGACCCTTGTAAAATACTGCTGAAACCCTCCAGCCATGAGGAGAGTTTGCCTGGCCCTCCCTATCCCTCCCCATCTTCCCAGCAGTGCTGTACCAGCCCCTGATTCACAGCCACTCCTGGGAGGGCCCAGAGCTGCATGACCAGGGCTGGTTTTGCTCTTAGATCTGGGAAAAGTTTTCAATCCATGTGTTTATTCTCCAAATACATTCAGCCACAGGTCAACCAAAGCTATTTGCAGTTCTCTGTCACCCAGACAGCCAAGTAGATACTATTATTTTTTTGGAAGTTGAAAAATGTTTTGCTTAGGCATTTTTTAGCCTAGGTTCCTAAGAAAACAAGACTGGCAGCCCGCACTTCCCACTCCAGCAACCTTTGACTCCACGGGCCACTGAAAACCTTATTTGAAAGAGGGATTTTAGGCCTCAGAAACATGATTCTCCTCTGTGTTTCATGAAAGCAGACAGCTGAGTGGAGGAAGGAGATTTTTCTCTGCCTGAATGGGGTGGAGGGAGGGGGCAACAGGGTGACTGCAACCCTTATTAGAGCCTAGAGAGTCTCTGGAGCAACGCTCAAGCTGTTCTGGTGTTTGGACACAGGCTTCTTGTGCACTGCTCCTGGTGGAATAACTTGATGAAAGAAAGCACTTCAGGAGATTTTTGCTTTAGCAGGGATTTCAGTTGGCATCAGTAAGTGAAATCACCTTCCCCACACCTCTGGGGAGCTGAGAGCCAAAGGTTCCCAGGAGTTTCAGCCCCAGACTTGGCCAGCAACATGGTTTTGAATGGGTACAGTTTACACCCCTGACTGAAAACTCCTGTTTTTATCTAGTTTACAGAACCCTTGTAGGTCTCCAAATTTCTTCCAGCTCAAAAACATGGGAGAGATGCATCCTGTGGAAGCAGATGGGTGTGGGGACTTAAATAGCCACCACCTTTACACTTTGTGGGGCTTTGTACCCTCCTGCAGGCAGCACTCGGCTTCTCCCTTTGCTGCTGACTTAGGGGTGAGGGAAGAACCAGCCCAGGCATGGAAAGGGAACTCAAGGGATGCAGCTGGTTGAGAAGAGCTCCAGAAACACACATCCACGTGTTCTGGATGCTGGTGAAATGCAGATATTCCCTGGTCTGGATCTCCTGCAGACTGAGGATTCACACAGCACTGGGTGGCAAATAAACTCCTGGGAGGTCAGAAATGCCAGCAGTACCTCGGGCTGAGCAGGCACAGCTCCAGCCTGGATCTGTGAAGCAGGTGCCCATGTCCCTGCAGGGAGATTTGCTGTTGCAAAGGCATTTCCAGTTGTGGAGGTCAGTGCTGGAAGGATTTTTTATTTTTTTTTTAAGACAAAAAGACAAAAACCCCAACCTCACTTTCTTGGTCTGCGGATGGAGCAGAGCATTTCCCAGAGCCTCATCTGTGAGCCACCCGGGCAGGCAGATGGAAAAGGTCAGCCCCAGAGCTGAGCTGGCCTCCAGCAGAGCATTTGGGCTTTCCTCCTGAACACTCTGTGTTAAATGGGCACCTCTAGTTCATGTGGTGCTTTTCAACAGGTTTTGATCTGTGGACCCATGTGAAGGAAATGCAGCAGGTCCAATGCTTTGCTGGGTTTTGGGGAGCTGGCGGGGGGAGCTGCTTTTCACAGAAGCTCCTGGGACACATGGATTGAACAAGTTTTCCTGCGGTCTGGAAAGCAGCTTTGCAGATTTTTTGGTAGGATAAGAAAGGAGTCAGAGATCTTTGTTCAGTCTCTGCTGTCAGAAGTGATGTTTTTCATGAATAAAGTCACGGTTTAAAGGGAGAAAAAGTGGTTTATGTTTTGGGTTTTTTCCTTCAGCCTTTAGGACATGCTCTTTATAATCAGCTGAAGTTTTGAGGGGGAAAGAAAATGTGGAAATTTTCATTCCAAAAGACTGAAAGCAGAAAACATCACAATTGTTGAAATGGGTTTTTCCCAGAGTGTTTCTTTAATGTAACATGTGTTTCAGAAGTGACGTGATTTCACAGGCTGTAAAACCAGCAATTGATCTCATCAAAAAGACATTGCTTCCAGTGGGAATACTTTTAAGGACAATGGTCTAACTGGCAGGCTGACCTCATTGCAAACTTTTTTGGGTTAGGAAATAGGAAGTGGAAATTTTTCCTGTTGACTTCAACCAGCTTTAGCACTGGGTGAGCAAACTGCAGCAGCAAGATGCTAAATAAAGGGGTGTTAAATAAAGGGGAGTAGCAATTTCCTGCTGACACCCCACAGGTGTGGAAAAACCAGCGTTTAGGCTCTGGTGGTGACTCCTGCTGTGGTTTGGAGGCCACATCTGACGTGATGTTTCTCTTTCCATCCCTCAGTGCCATGGCCACCTACTCTGCCACGTGTACCAACACCAGCCCAGCACAGGGCATGAACATGGCCAACAGTATTGCCAACCTGAGACTGAAGGCAAAGGAATATAGTTTACAGAGGAATCAGGTGCCCACAGTCAATTAACGACTGGAGGCAGCTGCCTTTGCAGAAGGAGAAAACACAACAGCACCCGTCCTGCTTCGCAACTTGTCTGTGCTGAAAGAAAAATAAAGAAAAAGACAACAACCAAAAAAAAAAAAGAAAAGAGAAAAAAAAAAAAGAAGAAAAAAAAAGCCAACCCTCACCCAGAACTGAACACGGGGAGCAAACCAAACCTGTGAGTGATAAGGTTCCTCCTTCCTTTTGGGGTAATGCCACCGTTTTGTTTTATTTCTCTTGTTATCGTCGGGTTTATTGCTTCTGCTCAATATACTACGAGCTTCTTCAGTAAAGGACAGTCTCACCCTTGCTGGTTTCCACTTCTGTACGGGACTGCAAAAAGAAACCTCTGCCAATCTCAGCCCATGGACAAGTCCCACCACCAGCATGCTGAGATGCAAAGCTTGCTCATCTCCCCGCTGCCCCAGCCCACCCTAGAAGAAGAATTTGTTTGGTCACCAATTTCCATGATATCCACCCAACCCTCAACCCTCCAGTCCCTTGTGCCACAGAGGTAGCACATTCCTATCAGTCTGCCAGAAGTCCATTTAATGCAACAAGATGGATTCCTGCTGTCTGAGTTGCCTGGAAAACCTCCTTGGGCTCTGCAGAGCTCCATTGTTTTGCTGAGTATTCCCAGCACTGCTGCCTCAAAAAGCCAAAGAAGAGAGAAAAGCCAACGTGGGAGTGTAGCAGGGGGCTCTCCCTGTAGTGCCAAGAATGGGACTGTCAGGACACTCCTTTCTATGCCTTACAGTTTGTGCCACAGGGAAAGGCGTTGTCCAGATGCATTTGTTTTATATATACTGTATATATTTATATATATAAGATAATACATGCAAGCTTGGTTGGTGTTTTTTATTAAACAAAATAAAATCCATTGAAAACGTTTGGGATGTTTGTGCTGCATCCAGGTGGAGCTGTGGATCAAAATTTCAGCCACAGCCTCCCTCAGCTTTGTCAGAGCTCTTCCCTGCAGCCTTGGGCAGCACTGGAAAAGGCAGCTCATGTCCTCCTGTGAGAAACCCAAAGAAGTGGTGCTGGAGGGAGCCACACTCCTTTGCAGATTTTCCCCATGGGCAGCTTCACAGAACACAACAAGGATCTCCAGTGCAGTCAGACTGGTTCATGGGGCCCTTGGGAACATGCAGGGATATCCCCAGGGAAGTCTCTCTGAGCCAGGTGATGTCTCAGCAGGGAGCATCCCACCAGAGATCCCATAACACTGCTCAGTAGGACTTGTCCTATAACCTTAACCATTTTCCCTACCTGCTGTCCTCCCTCTGGGCTCTGGAGACCTAATTAGGACCTAATTTATTTATCTCCATGGAGAGTGGAGGAGGTGCAGCCCAAAAGGCATTTCTTCCACATGAGCATCCTGAGGAAATTAGGATCTTTCTCATTGCTGGTGGTGCCTGCCCCTCACATTTGGGGGAGGAAGGGGTTGATTTATGACAAACAGCACTTGTGTCCAAACTGAGATGGGCTTGGCCATGGAATAGCCCCACTGAAGGCAGCAGAGCTGCTCCATGCTCCAGGCTGGACCATTAGGGAAGGGGAATGACACTCAGCCATAAGAAATACTTCTGCTAGAGTGGCTTAGATCTCCATGCTGGTGTTTGCTGCAGACACACTGGGTATATGTAGATGCCTGACAGTGGGCTTTGATAGTCTAAAACAGGATGTTGCAGGAAATGAGGAATAAATCTCTGTAAAGTGTAGGTGAAAATTAAACTGGCAGAGGATGAATGGAAATCTAGCCAAAATATTTGCTCTAGCACAAGGAGAAAAGCCCTGAATCCAGCCTGGAGTAAGTTGTGCCTGTGATTGCATGCATTGCTGCTGGATTTTTTTTTCCCCCTCCCTGTGTGGGTATTTTTAAGGGAAAAAAACCCCATAATTGTGATCAAGACAAAGAGCTGAAAGTCACAGGCAGAACACCAGGGAAAGGGAGGCAGGGCGAGTATTGTGCTTTAAAAACCCATGTTCTCTTTGATCGCTTTTTTTTTGAGAACCTAATGTGAGTAAATCAAAATATTTCTGTCCTGCATAGTGTGGGTCCATCTCCTAGAGCCAAGTGATCATGTTGGAAATCTCAGGCTGCACTTAGAAACCCACTGCTGCTTCCTGTGCCCACATGAACACACAGAGTGTTGAAGAACGTGGCCAGAAAGGACCCAGGGCCTTTGAGTAACATCACTCAAAGGCTGAATTGAGTACCTTAAACTGGTGCTCTCTGCTCTCCTTGCCTTGCTGCCCTCCTCCACAACCCACCAACATCCCAGCAGGGACAGCAGCCTGGATGAACTCCCCTGTGCTGACCTCAGCACCCACCCTGGAGTTTCAGCTCTTTCCTGCAGCATCTTGCTGGCCTGAGTGGCTTTCCCCCAGTCTTTGCTCAGCTTTTGTGCAGTAGAAAAACCCCCTCAAGCAGCTTTTGTTGTTGTCTGTGTAGGGACACCACGTTGTGAGGTTATCAAGGGGCAGTTCAGGGAGTGTGAAGCTCCTGGTGCCCCGTTACCCAGCCTGGACTGAGATCTCCACCCCATGCTTTGATGTTCACGTGAGGGGGTTCACAGATGCCTGTGCAAGCCCTTCTTCAGCCTCCTCACTTTATTTGAGTTGTCTGCTCCTGCAGGAAGGTTGTGGAAGCTTCTGCACCTCCAATTTCAGCTGGGTCTTGCCTTGGGTTGGGCTGCTTGGTCAGGGGTGCCACCACAGCTGACTGAGCTGTTGTCAGTTCAGATAAGAACCCCCTCTGGTGACCCAGTATTGCTTTGCTTACCTGGATTTACTAACCAGAGTCCAGCTGGATGAACAGACAGCTTTGGGTGTTTGTTTCTTAGTTGCTGATGACCTCAGCCAAAAGACAGCGACTTCTTGTTGATCAAGCCAAAGTGAAATTTTAGAATTGTGTGTGTTTAATCTGTATTTTATTAAACCATGTAAATATATGTGCAAATCAAGGGCCTTGTCCTCAAAGAGTGGAGTTCTCCAGGGCTTCAGCAGATTTTCAGTTGCAGCACTGGGAAGTTGCCATGGTTACCACGGTTATCATGAAGTTTGGGTACCATTCAGGGGAGAAAATGTGTCTTAGGGCATTTTTTTCTCTTGCCTACTCTGTATGAGCACTGTTTTCTCAGGCTCCCCCTTTCCTAACAGAGAAATAGGTGACTGGTTCCCTCAAAGTGGGAATTTTCTGCATGACAGGGATGGATAATTGACGAGGCTGTTGGAGCTTGAAGCCACGGGATTTCCAAATGGAAGTGTATCCTGTAAATTATCTCTTGCTTTGTGGTGTAAAATGTACAGTGTTTGCACTAGAATAGAAATGATCATTTTCAATAAAAGGGGGAGGAGACTCCCCAATCCTTTCTATAAGCTGCCACATCTGTGTCACGTGTTGCTGCCCTGGGGTGTCCTGAGTGTTGGCTGGGGCTGGGAACTCCCTGGAGCCTTGTAGGGGGGAACAGGAGCCCGTGGAGCTGGGCTTGGGGTCAGGCAGCTGCAACTTCAGGAAACATCCACAAAGCCTTCTCCTAGAAGAGATGGTGCTGAGGAAGAGTGGAGACACAACCCTGGCTTTGTCCACAGCTCCCTACACCCCACCGGGCTGGGGCTGAATGTGGGGCGGGGGGGAGCAGAGGGGTCTCCCTGCAGGGAAGGGAGCTGAGGGAGGGATGGATGGACATCCCCCTGTGGGTGCAGGGGATGGGTGACCAGCAGGGAAGGAGGGGAGGAGGGAAAGCAACAGCTGAAGAGAGGAAAAGGGTTGAGTCCCATCAGCTGTGCAGGAGTGAACAGAGCTGGGCCCAGCAGGGAAATCCCTGCACTGCAAAGCAAGGCAGGTGGGCAGAGGGAGCTCAGAAGGGGCTAATGAGGGAAGGCTGTTAAAGCAGGGCTGGGAATGGGTCTGGTTTTGTCTCCTGAAGATGTGAAGCTGGGCTGGAGTTGGTGAGCTGTGCTCCAGTGCTTGGGTCTCTGCTGGGAGCTGCTGAAGGGCTGGGGCCTGTGGGCTTCTGCAACTTCCCTCTTTGGTCACTGATTGATTCAGATTTGAGCCAGCTCTTGGGAATCTGGGCTGTGTCTGGGCTTGCATCCTGTTCCCCTGCTGATCTCGCTTCTGACCTCCCTGGGCAGCTGAATTTCAGCAGGGCAGTGCCCAGAGAGACCCCATTAAGGGGACATGGGTATCTCTGCAAGGCCCTCAGCAGTCAACCATGCTGGCATTCCTTGGAAAGCTGATCATTCCATCCTCTGAAGCTGAAATAATAATAATAATAATAATAATAATAATAATAATAATAATAACAGCCTTTTGCTTATTACTTCTTGGTTGCCAAGAGAAGTAGTCTTGTAAATAGTATTGATTAGTTTTTGAGACTGGAGTGGTTTGGAGAGAACAGAAACGAGTCTTGGATGTCCACCCAGACCTGCAGCCAGCTCCTCTGAGCTACCTTTGGCCAGGGGACCATCTCCTGGCCTGGCACTGTTGTGCTGTGGCTCCTCACCTGATGGCTCCAGCTCTCAGTTTGGCTTGGATTTTCCAGCAGGATTACCAAGAACTGTGGCACAAGCACGGTGTGGCAGCCTCCCCTCACCCTCAGGTGTCTCCTGCACATACACTGCACACCTGTGGTGTTCCATGACACCTGATGGACTTGGGCTCCTGCTTCCTAAGAAGCCACATCTGCTCAGCCCTCAGTGAAGACAGGAAAGTGTCTCCATGCCTGAGGGTCTGCCCACAGGGGCTTTACTCTTCATCCTTCCCCTTCCTGCCCCTCCAGTGAGACCCCAGGTGAGCAGGGGCAATGCCCAGCAGCTTGTTTGGGTCTCTGCAGCCTGGATTTGGGGCTTAGCACTGCTTCTTGTCTTTTCCAGCTTTCCCACCAGTTGTTTTTCTGCCTCTCAGCTGCCTGAAACACCTCTGACTTAGTCATCTTCTCAACTTAACAATTCACCCACTACACAGGTGGGTTATTCTGTGTCTCTGCCTGTTCATCAGATGTGATGAAATCACCTGAAGCAGCAAAATTCAGGAGAACAGAAGTGGGGAAATGGGAAAACCCTAGCTCCTTTCACCTGTGTGTCCTACCAGAAGATGTTCAATGCAGTGTGAAGTACTGCACAACTAATTTCTGAAATCAGGTCTTAAAAAAAAAAAAAAAAAAAAAAAAAAAAAAAAAAGATAAAAATCTCTGGGAGGGAAGGCAGGCAGGCCAGCCATCACTTTTTGGGGGCTGGAGAGGACCTCAGGCTGTGTCCAAACCTTTTTCCATATCCCTGATGGCTGCTGTGGGGCAGGAGGGCATCTCTGGGGCTGCTGGGATCAGAGTCCCCTGGGTGGGAGAGGTCTGGCAAGGTTGGGGCATCATCCCAGAGCCAGGTGTTGATTCTGCAGTGACACTGAAAGGTCACTGAAAGGAGTGGCCCCTTCCAAGGTGGGGCTAGGAGGTGGTTGTGCCTTGTCCTTCCTTGCAGTCTCCCAGACCACACCTCAGAGTCCTGAGGCACTGCTGGGGTGGGGCCCCAAGGTCCCCAGCTGTGAAGATAAAGCTGAAGTGACCTTGGTGGGGCAGGGCGTTGACATCTCTGTGCCATGGCAGGGAAATGTGGGAGTTACCAGCAGGCTGAAGGATGATAAATGGCAACCAGCCCCTTACCATGGCTCCTTCTTTTTCCTTTTAATACCTTTTTTAAGATCAGAGTTACTCTTTCCAGCATCTTGGCCAGATTTTGCTCTGTCTGGCTGCAGTCCCTCAGCAGCTGGGACAGACACTGTTTTCCTTTGCTGCCTGCCCCTGCCTGTCCTGCCAGATGTTGCCTCACAGCCCAGAGGTGGTTTCAGGGCCAGGTGGAGCCCTCCTTTCAAATGGGAGGTGCTAAAATCAGCCAGGCCACAAACCCAGCTTGGGACATCACCAAGCACCACATTTCAGTGACTGGGCCATGAGTTCAGTGCCACTTGCACAAAAAAGCTGCTGTGTGAAGGAGATGAGGGGTCTCCACAGCCACCCCCAAGGAGCAGAGGAGGTGCTGAGTTTTCCTCAAGTATCTGGGGGTTTCTCAATCCCCAGAGAAGAAACTCAGGTGGGAGCTGTCCCGCCTGGGAAGCTGAACTTTTCAAGTCAGCCCCATCATCTCCTCCCTTGCCTCAGCAAAGAGATGTGAGTCCTGTAGATACAGAACCCTCAGGGGACTGGGATATCTTGGAGGAGAGCTGAGCTTTCTGCTCATCTGGCTTGTGAGGGCTGGGTGGGACAAGGAGCCAGGGAACTCTGCCACGTGCCCCCTCCTGCTGTTGCCTCCCACCAGCATCTTGTGGGACTCTCCAGCCCATCCTCGGAGGGGTGGGACAGCAGCACCTCCCCAGACTGGCTGCAGGACAAAGAGCTGCTGGACCATGTTTTAAGCCCTTATCTCAGAGGCTAGTACAGCTCCCCAGGCTGGCAGAAGATTTGTTGCCGTGGCTGAAGGCTGTATCTAAAGCTGGTTGAAAAATGGAGTTCCTTTTCCTGCAGCAGCTTCCAAGATTTACATATTTGACTTTGTCCCAAATCAGGCCGAGGAGTGGAAATCTCTAAAAATACTGCAAGGAAAATGCAAACATGCACAGGCAGGGCAGAAGAGCTGACACGATAGATTTTTCCAGCCTTGCTGGAGTGGAACACGTTGAGCTTTTGGAAAACACTCTCCAAGAGAGCTGTTGCATTTCAGTGATGTCCATGCCCCAAGTGAAGTGTCTGAGCAGGATGCTCCACCTCCTGAGCCTGGCAGGACCTGGGCTGTTTTCTCTGCTGTGTGCCAGTTCCAGGTGTCTCCTCTGAGCCCGGGACAGCCCAGACAAAACAGCTCTGCAAATTCAAGGACAGCCCATGTTCTGCTCCATGCCCATCACCTGGCTCTTTTAAGGCCATGGTGACCTCAAAGTGCTATCCAGACTGAAAATCAGGGTGGGGAGAGCAGAGCCCCAGGAGAATGGGCTGCCCAAAAGCACAGGAACCCGGGCTGGGAGTCATGGTGAATGTGCTCACTGCTTATTTTGGCAATGCATGATACTTCTGGGTTTTTTATTATTTTCTTTCCCTTTTGCAAGCCATTTGTCAAGGTGGGGTTTCACTGATGGAATGCAGATGTCCAAGAAGATTTTCAGAGGTAAATGGGAGAATCCTTCCAATACAATGGCTTGCCTGTCACAAGAGGCCAGAGGTGAAGGTCCTGATGCAGCACTGATGCATCTCCTGCACCACAGGGTGACTTCTCCCTCCTCACTCGGCCTCTGTGGCCAACCCCACTTTCCCAAGGACAGCTTGCTGGCCAAGCATGGCATCTTGGAATAATAAATACCAATAATCTGTCTCTGATTTCACCTCCCTTTTTTTCAGTGATGAATGGCTTCCATCAAAGCCCGTGGAGGAGAAGCAGCTGCTGATGGGGGGCAGGGTGGCTTCTCCAGGGTTTATTGTTTTAATCATGGCTAGAGTGAAAGTGACAGCCTGAAGATGAAATATCTGCTGAAAGGAAATCCTAACTCTGGGTGACTCCACTTAGCTCCACGCCTGTTGAGGACTTTTGTTGGACACTGAGGAACACGATTTCAACCAACCATGGACTTAAATGCCACTTCTGTCTGTGTTGATGCTGTTGGGTTTGCAGTGTCTCTGCTGCCTGTGTTGGGAGCTCTTAGACCAACCTGGAGCCTTCTGCTGGGGCCTTCCCAGCCTTGCCAGGTATGGGGTTTTTTGGTGGCTCTGTGCTGCGCTAAGGAATGGAAGCCATGACACTGAACAGGACTTTACCATCCCAAAGGAGACAAAAGAAGATGGTGGGAGTGAGATCTGCTCCCTGTTCCAGGGGCAGGACCCTCCCAGTGCGGCAGATGGATGCCAACAGATGGGGGGATGCACTGGGATGGATGCAGCTTGCACCCACCTGGTCCTCACTGGACACCTCTTTCCGTGGCTCTTGTCCTTCTCTGGGCGTCTGCAGTGCTGAGCAAAACAAAACCCTGCTCCTCCCCCTCTGCTGGCCCAGAGCCAGCACCAAAATGTGCATTTTGGGGCAGACAGAGTGCATTGTCACATCCTGATGATGATCTTGGTGTGGGGGGGCTGTGAAGCTGTGGGTGGATGGACAGTGAAGAATTTGGTCTGCAATGGGCATGATCATCCCACCAGTCTGGGTCTCCTGCACATCCTCTGCCCGTGGCACAGAGGGGGTTAAACGTTCCATGTTGCTGCAGTGTCTTCTAACTGCTGCATCTCGTATCCAAGCACCAGGAATATGGGGGAGAACAGTTAAAAATAGCATCTTCCAATGTTCCAATGAAAAAACAACTGTTCTCATGTGCTCTGCTGGCTGCAGCTGCTGTTATGAAACAAAACATTTCCCATCAACAGTCATTAGCCTTGGAGCCCGGGCTGCCATGCTGTTTATTACAGTAAGAGTGGTTATCAAGAATGGAACAGAAAAATCAGCAAAGTTATGACCTTCCTAATTTAAAACACAGCCACTAATGGTGGCAGGAGGGGTGCTCTCCTTCCCCTGCCTAAAGTGAATTTTGTTGCATTTGCTGGCTTTATGGAAACTAACAGGGAGGAGATGTTGAACAATAATTCTGATTTCTCTCTGTGGTTTTTGTTCACCTTTCCTCCTTAAAAAAAAAAAAAAAAAAAAAAAAAGAAAAAGAAAACAAACTGGAGGGAATTGTTAAGAGAAGGGAAAACAAATATTTTTCCTGGCCAAAAAATACACTGAACAAACACATCCAAAATCTTTCAAGAGAAGACTGAGCATGTGAAAAACACCTCCAAAACTCTTATGCACTCAAATATTACTATTTCAATGAGTCCTAACCATTTATTTGAGGCTGTGTGATGCTGCCTGTGCTTATTTTTCCTGGGATGTTTTCAAGGTGTGGGCCATTAAAAAAGCAAAGCTTGAAAACTCTGGTGTGCTGGCCAGGATGGCAGCAGGGTTGGCCTTGTCTTGTTATGAATGAGTAGCACAGGAACACACCCTTAGTTATTAATGGCAATTCCCATGAAAACCAGGAGCTGGACAGAGTGGGGTGTGTCACCTGTGATCCCAGGGTGTCCTGCTGCTGGCAGGGCCTGCTCTGAGCAGTTGATCTGAGAGCTGAGCAGCAGGGAGGGAGATTTGTAGCTTTTTGATACCCTTTCACTACTGTTTTTTGGTCATTCATTGGAGGTGTGCATTGCTCTACTCCATCTCTCCTCATCTCAGGAATGCCTGTATCCATCGTGATGTTGTATGGATGTATCCAATCATAAAACGGGGTTTATTTCCTCCCAGCTGAGGGAAGGATATCTGAGTATCTGGAAAATTCTGCAAGTAGTAAATATTACTCTCAAGCCAAAGGGTTGTTGAATAGAGTAGCCAGAGCCTGTCCTGGTCTCCTCTTGATGAGGCTGAATTGTGCTGCTTCCTTACAGAAAAACCTGTGCTGTTGTTTGCACAGAGACCAAACTCCTCCTGATAACTGCCAGGAGTGAAACATCCAAAGCTACTTTGACTCCCATCAAACCTGACCTGTTTTATCCACTCTCAATGGGAGCTGGAAAGCAAAGCTGATGCAGCTCCCAGCACTGATCCTGCAGGTCAGCAGCTCCAGTGCTCTGCTCTGGAGCCTTGTTTCTCCTTCCTGCACCTGCTTCTTGGAATATCAGTCACTTGGGTACGTTATTATAATCACATGAATCTTGCTGATGATGTATGTCTAGGCTGAGACCCAGGAGGGAACAGTTTCAACCCGAATAGTGTTGTCTTAGGAAGGATATTTTCTGTTGGAGCATAAAGAAAAGCAATGCTCCAGAGCTCTCTCAACAGAGAGAAAGATCCCCTGAACTTTCTGGACATGATGATTTGTTCCTGAAAATGAATGAAATAAAAAAAAACCCTGGAAAACCCCCTGGAAAAGCCCAGACACAGGGGAGCTGTCAGAGTGGGCCAGGTCTCCTGAAAAGCCACCTGCAACACTGAATTGTTTGTTTGTTTGTTTGTTTGTTTGTTTGTTATGCAGCTTGCCCCAAGCTCTGACAGTTCACGCTTCAGTCACAGAGCTGGGAAATGTTTGGAGCACTTTGGGGCTAGATGGTCCTTCTCCATCTCCTGGAAGTGGATGTCCTGTACCCCCACTGCTATTTCCTGGGTTCCATCCCTACTCCAGGCATCCTGCTGGTCCTTTCAGGCTCTCCCTGGTGGGGACGTGTAGGAATAGGGTACAAAGCTGGCCTGTCATTTCTTCTAAGGCAGCAAACAAGGAATTTGTAAGTTCACATATGAAGCTGTTTTGAAAATTAGAAGTTCCTTTAACATAACAATTTACTCTCAGGGTGAAAAATAAGTGCACCTGTAATAACAAGGGATTTGTCCCATGAGAATCGGTAAAGACAATACGTAAATAATCTGAGGAGAGATTTGATGGACAAGTAAAATGCCCATTACTAACCAATAGAATAATTAACAAGGAAGCTGTTCACCAATTTGAAGTTGTCCTCAAGGTTTGTAAAAACTGTATAAAAGACAGCATGGGGCCATAATAAAGAGCCTTCTGAAGATTTTACTGTGTCACTCACTCTGTGTGTCATGTCCACCCTAACAATGACAGGGATGAGCCTAGAAGGAGCAGCAGGATGCTGCTTGGGACCCTTTGCAGGGGAGCAGCTCAGTGCCCACTGACATCTTCCCAGAGAGTGCCTGAGGTGGGGATGGGGATGGGCTCTCTCCTGGGGCTGGGTCCCACCCAGGAGCAGGAAGGAGGAAAACACATTCCAAAACATTTCCCATCACCAGGCAGCTCCCTTAGCCCTCCTGTTTAGTTCTATTAATGCAAAGCCTGAGCAGGGCAATGTGTCAGCAGGCTGCAGCACTCCAGGGCTCCGCCTCTCAAGGGATTGTCCTTGGGCAGGAAGGTGCAGTGATCTTCGTGTCCCCTGATGGCACCTCCTGCAACCCTACCCCTGGCAGGCCTATAAATCCCTCTCTGATTGCTGAGAGGACATAAATCTACCCCAAATTGTGATAGCATTATGCATGACTGCATTATTGAGCCACAAATCCCTCATCAGCTTCGGGAAATGTCTGGGCCTATGGAGCTAAAAAAGTCAAGAGAACTCCTTAACTATTCCCAAGCATCAGCCTGTGAAGGTGCAGGCGAGGGGCAGCTCAGAGAGATTTTCTCAGCAGTAATTTGTCACATTTTTACAAGTCATAAACAGGTCTGTGGCTTTTTTTTTTTTTTCTTAATTTTCAGAAATGGAGACATGGCCCGGAAGAGCAGACAAAGGAGCATCTGTTCAGGTGCAGGGGGAGGAGTTGGGGCATCAGTCCTTGCTGCAGAAAGGACAGCATTTTTGTACTGCTGTGGCATTTGCAGCTCCCACTTCTCGGGGAAGAGAGGGTTTCCCAGGAGAGGAGGAGAGATAAATATGCTTGGGAAGGGGGCTGGGATAGCAAGAAGCTGCCAGCCCCGAAAACTCAGTGAGGTACAAGATAAAAAACCATGTCCTGATATGGTGAAGTAACAAATAATGGAGCTTTTTGACAGCCTGGTGAGGAAACAAGAAGAAATAAAAGCCTTTCTGTGCCAATATTTTACCATCCCAGGCTGCAAATGAATCCTTGTCTTGAGCTGGAACAGCCATGAATCTGCCCAGAGAGCCAAGGGCAAGGATTTACAGCATCTCCTGCCTCCAGCAGCTGCAGCAGGGTGCCTTTCCCCCTTGGGAGTCCCCCTTGCTTCTCACACTTTGCTTTTCTTGCAGCAGAGGATGTTTTATTTTCCCTGCTGGAGCGCAGGAGACACTGCTATTCCACAGCAGTGTGCTGGGTGCTCACAGGCTGTGGTGGGGAACTCCTGGGAGCTGATCCTTCTGCAGGCCCTGCAGAGCTGCAGATCCTTCTTGTGCAGGGATCCGTGAAGTTCTTCCCGCAAGAAAACGAACCCGACCCGCCGCCGGCCGGGACAGCCCTGCTGCCTCGTGTTTGCTCGGGGTCAGGAGAGGGGAGGATTTAAACCCCGGTCCCTGCAGGCCTGGGAGCGGCAGGATTTGGCCGGTGCTGTGTGTGACAGTGGGAATGTCAGCGGTGGCTCTGCAGGCTCCGCGGGACGCGGGAGCATCGCCTGAGGCAGCGCCCAGCGCTGGGACCGTGCCCGGCTCTGTGCCAGCTCAGCCAGGCTGGAAATCCCTCCAGCAGCTCTCCCAAGGATGCCGACCTCTCCAGAGTAAGCTGGAGCTGGAAACAGAGGGAGAACAAAGTCACCGGGCGGTCAGCACTGCACAGAGATGGAGGGAGCGACCTCCAGGGGGATGTAGAAGGGAGTCTGCAGGGATGGAGGCGGGACTGCTACAATTACCCACTCGGGATATCTCAGCACCCTATGAGGAGCCAACCTATCCCATCCCATCATTTCAAGGTGTGAACGCTCACACATGTAAGCCATCAAAACCAATAAATGCTTCCCTCTCATCTGCATGAAGCTTCTCTCAAATAAACGTTTGCAACATTATTGGCAGATCCCAAGAGGCCAGCTCATCAGTTAACCTGCTCAGTAGCATGTCCCAAATATGCAGGACCAGGTAATCAAAACATTTTGTGAGCTCAGGTGGTGCATGCAGCCACTCTCAATTCCTGAAAGCAAAAAAGGACTTTTTTTCCACAGTTAAAAATAAACACAAAGATTGCTGATAACTTAATTTGCACATGGGGTCCTATCCACTGCCTCACATCCTTTTCTAAAGGGAAAGGGGCAGACCTGGCATATGGAAGTTTCAGCCCTTTAAAGACAGTGGTATAAAAGTGGAACATCTTGCAAATGCCCCAAGAGTTCTAGGAGGCTGATTTCAAAGGGAAGTTTCTCTTGGGAGACAAGGTCCCTTTGAGACAACGTGATCAAAACCCAATTGGTTTTGGAAGTGGAAGTTGGGTGTGAGCAACAGGCTGTCAAATAGCAGCCAGGAAACCACTCCCCACTCCTGAGGATGTGTTAAAAGGAGACTCACACAACTCTGCCCCTGGTCAGAGCAGCCCCTGGGGCTCCTTAGTGCCCAAGCTGTGCTTGTGCTCTGTCTGGTGAAACTCCTGACAGTGCTGGGTGGTCTGTACCCAAAATCTGAGGATCACACCCAGGCCTGAGCTCTTCTGTGGGGTTGGAAGGAGAGGCACAGCAGCACGCACTGAGTGGGATTGAGCACTAGGTCCAGACCTGTTACCCCAAGCAAAGGAAAAGCCCAGCCTAGAGGATGTCATCAAAATTAACAAACTGAGCAGTTCCTCCTCCAAAAAACTCTGCTGGCTTCCTCCCATCCAGCTGGACTTTACCCTGTGGGCTTCACCCCTTTCCTCAGGGCCGAGGTTCAAGTGACCTACATCTGATTTCTCACCGCCTGCTGATGAGTGTTTTCATAACTCCTTCCCAGATCTGGGCACCTGCCAGAGCTCAAATCCTTCTGCTCTTTGACATCTAATTTGGTTCTCCACAGGATATTTCCTGGAGGGGTCATATGAGTCTTGAGAGAGGCTGCCTGACTCTGCAGCAGGAGGAACTGGAGCTGGCAGGGGTCGTGGTGATGCTCTGTGGCTCTATAAAGGGTTGGCAAGCACCAGAACTGCCTCAGCCCTTGCCAGGGATAGCACATCCCTTGGCTGATGCCTCACAGCGCTGCAGAGGGACCAGAGGAGCTGTGGTACAACAGGGGGAAAGGTGGGCAGGGCTGAGGGAGGACAGTGTCCTCCCAGCTGTGGCATCCTCTCCCTCAGCAGCTGCTGCCAGTCTCCCCTGGGGCCTGATGCAGGATCGTGGGTCAGTGCCTGCACCTGAGGTACTCAAGGCAGTCCCAGCTCTGCCTTGCCCCCAGAAGGGTGGTGACAGTCTGGGAATATCTGGAGATGCATGGGAAGGAGAGAGGTCAAACAGCTCTTTGGAGAGAAATGGGGAATGGGTTGAGGCTGGAAATGAAGAATGGGGACAGGGATGGAGCTGCCTGTCTGGGAGGGGGCAGCAGAAATGGGAACCATGAAACTGGCACTTGAAGCTGGTTGCTGTGGTGGAAAGCAGTGGTCAGGAGGGACTGATGGTGTGGGTGGCACCAGCAGTGCAGGGGCAGGTGCGTGCAGCACAGTGTCTGCTGTATCCCCCTCTCTGGGCTCTGCTGCCTTCTGGTGTGAGGACAGGGCTGACCTCAAGTCCCTGGAAGTGTCATCGGGGTCTCCATGGAAAGATGCTGAATCACCAACAGGAGAACTGATTGCACTGTTGATAAATCCCCTTGGATTTTACAGGGAGGGGACTGCTGCTTGTGGAAAAGAGCCCTTTCCCAGCCTTCTGCCCATGCTGCCCTTTGCTTGAGCTTTCCATTTTCATTCCCCATAGCTGTAGATGTGTGCCCTCCCAGCTCTGCCCTCCTGTCCCTGCTGTCTGGCTCCTGGTGACATTATTTTTGCAGGTCTCTGCAGCTCACAGCAGAAGGTGCATCTCCCAGTCCCTGCTTCCCAGGACTCTGTGTTTTCCTCCCAGGTGCTTTTAGCCCAACAGTGTGAAATCCCCACGTGCCCAGGCTGGTTTGAGCCAATCTGGAGTGGTGTGGACTCTTCTCACTTCCAGCAGTTCTTGCAGTGTGCTTGGAGGCTTTGTGGATCAGATGGAGCCCTCTGAGCCTCTCGTGCTGTGGGAAGCCTGCTGCTCTGGAGATGTGAAGCCCTTTGGGTGCCCCTGTGGGTAATTTAGCCCCACTGGCATGGCAGGAAGCCCACCCCTTCCAGCCCTTTCACTGCCCAGCAGCTGCTTTATGAGCAGGTAAGCTGTGGTGTGCTCTGGGCCACACGTTTGGAAGCGCCTCTGGAAAGGAGCCATCTTTTGGTGCCTCTGCTTGTTGGATATCTCTGCAGGCTCTTGACGCTCCTCTCGCATCCCAGAGCCTGAGCTGGTGCCAGCAGCTCTGCCCTCTGACATGGAAGTGGCCAGACTTTGTTTTTGGTGTCCCTGGCTCCCTTTGAAGTGCTGCCTTGCTGCCCCGAGCCTGTGCACCCCAGCCCATGCTATTCCCCAAGGTGCACCCCTCTTTCCCAACAGCCATGAGAAACATCCTCCTTGCAGTGCTTCCAAAGGGAAAAATGTGTCCTTGGGTGCTGTAAATAGCACAGAGGAATGGTTTCTCATGATCCTGCTAGGGCCACTATTTCTGCTGCTCGAGCAGCTCCCTGGGCAAAAGTCAGCAGAGAGCCCTTCTCACCACGCTGTGGCCCAGGCCCTTCCCATGCTGCTGCCTTCACACCAGCCTCGAGGAGCCCTGGGGAGCCTGAGTGGCCCAGGTGCTGTGAGAAACAGCCCTTTCCTCTGGGAAGGCAGAGGGAGGGTGAGTGTGCCTGCTCTGCACGGGCCAGGTGAACCCCATTGACCCCAAGCTGCCGGATGATGAGGGGGTGAATCTGCAGGAATGACTCTGGGATCCCCTTCTGTGGACAGCAACTGGCTGCCCCTGACTGCCCGTCCTAGCACAGGTGTCTCAGAAGGTGTTCAGCAAGTGCTGGCAGTGATCTCTGTGGTGGGGAAAGGGGTTCCGGGTCTCATCTGGGGACAGGACAGCACCTGCAGTGTGGCTGCCACGGGTTTCACACACACACCTCAGGCAAACCCATCTCACCCTTCTCCCCGTTTCTACAGAGCTCTACACCTGCACCCCAAGAAGGGCTCCCAGCAAGGGTGACAGAGGCTGCCCCACTCCTGTTATCAGCTCCAATTCCATCCCTTTTCTGGAGGTGCAGCCCAATCTGGGAGAGGCAGAGATGGAGGGAGGCTGTCCTTCTCTTGTGACAGTGACAGCATCCTCCAGGCCACCTGTGTGGCCACTGGCAGAACAGACCATCCTGAATTCACACCCATGAGCTGTGCAGAGATCCAGCAGCAAGCCAGGGTCAGAGGTGCAGCTGGCCTGGCCAAGGAGAGCACTGGGACCAGTTGAGCCCCCACTCCCTCTGCAGGAGGGCATTTCTTCCCTTCCAAAGGCAGTGGCAGTGTGTTCCCAGAGCACTCTGGGTGCAGACTGGCACCAAACAAGTCCCTTGCAGGGTGTTCCTCGCTTCTGAGGCTGTGCTGTGTACCTCCAGGCTGGCACAGAGAGAAAATTGGCAGGGGGGAATGGAGGGTACTTCCCATATGGCAGTAGGGCCGTACACGGGAGTTCTGTCCCTGTGAACCAGCCCCTTCCCGGCCCTTGCAGGGAACACGCCACCAGGGGCAGACCTGGCACATGGAAATTTCAGCCCCCAAATCAAATATAATTTGGAAGCTAATGACAAACAAAATCTATTTTTGCAGTGGTCTTGTTTAAAATATTTCCCCCTAATCCCCTTGAAATAGCAGTAATTGAAAACGGTTCTCTGCCATGCCAGTGCATACTTCTTTAATTATATCCTGTGCTGCCTGGTTCCAATGAAAGGGCCCTATCTGTTTGCACTTACTGGCCTTACGAAAACCAGGCTCGGGCCCAAGTCGGCAGGAACCCAAAATGAGAAACATTTCCCTTCAGAGGCATCATTTGAGCTAATTAACTTTAATCGGCCCAGAAACATCTCTCTGAGATTTCTTCCCCCACCTTGGAGCTGGGGCACTTCCAAGCAGCCCAGAGGGTGATGATGATGAGCCTTGACTTCCCAGAAATGGTGGGACTGGAGTAATGCTGTCCCCCAGGGGGATGTGGACTGGTCCCAGGGTGTGTGGGGTGATGGGCTCAGGTGCTCAGGCAGTGTGGGAAGGGGACAGTGTCTCATCCCACTCCTCCCACCTTGGCACAAGCCCAGGGACAGCTCGTGCTGGACCACAGTCAGCTCATTAAAAACCTCAGCCCCAGGCAGGGTTTGGAGCAGGGGCTGAAGAGCAAACTGAAGTGAATTAGATGCCATCACATCTCTCCACGTGGCTTGTGGGTGCTGCTGGAGGAGCTGGTACCCACACAGTGCCTGGCACTTGGAGCCTGCAGGTGAAGAGAGGAGGGGAATGCTGGCTGTCTGCTCCACGTGCTTTCCCCTTCCCTGTGTTTGGTGTCTGGGCTGTGCATGGGGTGGGATTTGGGGCAGAACTAACAGGTTTCCCCATAGTGCAAACCCCAGAGCTCTGGCTTGCTCAGCATCACAGCTGTGGGCACTGAACCCTGGGTGTGGCCCAGGAGCCTGGAGCTGGGGGAAGAGAGGTGAAATCCATTTCATTCATGCTGAAATGAGCCTGGGATGCCCACCCTTGTGCCACGTGCATCCCGTGCTGCAGCTGGGCCATTTGGGACAGGAGCTGGGTTATTTCACCAAAATGCCTCTCAGCTGCTCTTTAACCTGTGCTGTGATTCAGCCTAAGGGGAGAACTGAAGTCATCAGCCCAGTGTCCAGGTTCTGAGGGACTACTGGGCTTTCATTGCCCCTAGGAGACTCAGCTGGACCCCCTAAAACCTCACTCAGAGCTGGGGCTGGGAGTCCCATTCAGCTAAGGCTCAGAAATTCTTTTCTTTCCTGAGAATTTTCTCAAGCCAAAAATTCAATTCTGCACTGAATTTTGAGTAGAAGGGTTCAGTTTGTCACCCTTTCTACTGCTTTTCTTCCTAAGTATAGGGTGCTTCCCCAAGCCAGGGTAAGTGACTAATTCTGTGGTTTTATTTTTTTATTTTTATTTGTGCTGTTGAGCAGCCAGAGATGTAAAGGATCTGCTGGAAGGGAGCAGAAGATGCTGTAGCAGCCCTGTGGGTCCCAGCACAAACTGGCTCCCAGGAGGCAGGGGATGGGTCTGGAGCATTCTGCCATGGGACTGGGGCCATTTTCTACCTTAGATACCCAAGTGTTTTAGGGCTGCATCTGTCAAGGCTCCCAAAGTACCTGGCTCTTCGTTTGTCAGGCTGGTGATCCAGGGAAATCCACCAGCAGGAGATACAGGGTGTGAATACAAGCTGCTGGTACAGAAAATGGGGAGGGAGTATTCTTGTGAGCTTGTTGGCAGGGCATTTAAAAGTAGTCACAGGAGCAGAAATGAGTGATTGCTCACTTTGCTGTCTGCTCCCTGTGCACTTGGAGAGATTTATTGACTGGTAGCAGAAGATCAGATCCCTTCATTCCAGATTGTGTGTGCAACTGAGCACTAATTATGGTTAATGGTTGTACTGAAGTGGATAATTTTTTTCCAACAAGACAGCAAGAATAATATGATTTAGCAATATCCCTAGAGCAAAAAAAGGCCAGAAACTGTTCTGAGGTTATTTCTGCAAGCTTTGCACCCCAGGCAGAGCAATGGCAAGAAGACAATGGGAAAGGGCACTGGCATGGAAAGAAATCAGTCCCACTCCTGTGGGGCTTGGGATGGGCTCAGCCAACAGAATTGCTCATCCAGAGCTCTTGGGGCAACAAACCACAGAGGAACAGCCCCAGCAGTGGTTTCCCATGCTGAGATGTTTCTCTCCAGCTTCCTGGGCTGCAAGGGGCTGATGTACTCACTGAGCAGGGAACTGCTTGTGGGAACGCACTGAGGGAGCAGTGACAGCCACAAGTCCTCTCCACCCCAAATCTGCCAGCTCCTACTCAGCAGATGCACAGTGGAGACACAAAAAAAATGGGCAATATTCTGTAGGTGTGTGGAAGTGCAAGTCCCAAACCCAAGGGATCTGTGTTGCACCCACGGCTGGTCAAAGCGTTTTGCTTTATACCACGGGGAATTTGGTGCTCTTGCCTCAATACCCATCGGCTCATTAGGACCAGCTGGGAATGGGAAGTGTAAACAAGCTGTGGGTGTCGAGGGGAGCAGAACAAATTATGTTGTTATGTTAATTTACTATATTATGTTTATTATATTATCGTGTTTTATATATCATGTATCATATATAATATATATTCTATGTATTATAATGTATGTTATAATAGAAATAATATAAAATATGTTTTATTATATATGTTTTTATATTATGTGATATTATTATATATTATCTGTTGTATTAAATATTATTATACAACATTAAAAAAATCCTATCAGTAGGGATATTGCTTTTGAGTATAAGGGGAGGTTATAAAAATACATAAACCAGGTCACAGAGTTATGGGGTACATGACCAAATACAACTTGGGAGAAGGCAATCTGCAGGACAAATAAAATGTGTGGTGGGGAAGCTCCTCTGGGCTGCCTTCCCTGGGGCAGCAGGGATTTAGGACAGACCCAGCTGGAATAAGAGTGTGGATTTGGAAACTCAAATGCAAGGTGCACTTTTGTATGATGGGCTTTGAAAGGGAAAGGCAGCAGTATTTCACCTGCTGATTCAGAGTTTCTCCCAGGTTTCCTGGCACAGCAGCAGGACAAACTGGATCATGCGTGTGATGTCAAGGCCCGGTTAAGCATCTGAACACATTTAATTTTGTGTTAAGCAATTCTAATATATGACTGGGAGCTATAAATATTCCCACAGTGACAGTGGGATAGCTTTATCCAAACCCGGATTAGAGCATTGGATACAGGAGTCACAAGAGGGAGCTCGAGATGAACTTCAGGGTTTTTTTTTTAAGTGTGACTTTTTCTTCCCCTTTAGTAGGCAAATAGGCCAGAAATCCCCAGTGTAAAGAAAGGTGATGTTTCTTTTCAGCAGCTTTTCCCCCAGAGTGTGAGGTCCTGGCTGGACATTGTGCCACTGCCTCAGAGGAAAGCACAGAAGATGTCCAGCTTGCAAGAGCCCATCCCTGGCTCCTGGGGGGCCCATCATCCTGCCAGCCCTCAGTCATGATGTCACAGGGAAGGTTTGGAAATTCTGTGTTTGCACCAACCTGCACCCTGGGTCTCACCTGCACTGGAGGAGATGGGACAAGAAATGCAGCCTGGAGGAGCTGGGCTGCCTTCCTTTGCAGCCCTCATCCCACTGAATGTCCCAAACCTCTGGAAAATTTCTCTGCGGGAGCAAGGAGGGGATCCTTGCCTTTCCATGAGGCACATGAGTTAAATGCAGTGGTTCAAGCCATGGATGGTGCCTTGTCTGTGCCATGGGGCTGGAAGGAGGTGAGAGGTTTGCTCTGGGGTTAGTCCCTGCCTGCTGTTCCAGGAGGTTACACCAGACACCTTCTGCTGGGCACCTCTCTCCCAAGGCCAAAGAGAAAGCACAGATAATGATCAGGAGATGTGTGACTGTTAAATCCACAAAGCCTGTTCAGGCAGGTGGGGTCACAAAGCAACCTGGAGCAGTTTGGTTCTAAAATTTGAGCTGCTGGTGTCCTGTGGCTGAACAAAGGCTGTGTTTGTTCCTTATGCAGATAAACAGGTCAAACCTTGAAATCCCAGCCTGGGACCTCACCAAGACTTGGGGCCCCAAGCAAGGCTTGCACATCAGTGACAAAGGATGGACCTTCCCCTGAGGACGTCATTGACAAAATCTTGCTGACACTGTCTTGGGCTTACCTAGAAACAGAAGTCAGACAAAATTAGGGGAATAAAAAGCAGGTGTATTTATTGAAGGGCCTTCAGGTACATTTTGGGTAGACAAAGCCCTCCAAGGGCTACACCCAAAATGGACAACAGGGCACAGGTTTTTACACTTTTACAAGTTTGGTCAATTTGCATATTGAGGGTTAATCTTCCAATTACAGCTTCAGGTAATGAAGTCATTTACCCCAAGTTTTCTCCCCCCACCTCCCTTCTGTTTGCATCTCTCAAGGCCTGAGTCAGTGAGGTGTCCTTGATCCCCAGGCCTGGAGAGGAATTGTTGTGTCAGACCCCAATGGGAGAACAGTAGCTGACACTCTATGTGCAGCTTAGAGTTACACACTAAAGAACTGCAGGATTACAAATAGATGAAAAATAGAAAAGCTGAAAGCCTAAAGCATCACTGGCAGAGCACGGGTTGGAGAAGCAACCAGGAGAGGAAAGCTATTTTATTGAAGGGAGACTAACCCTTGGTAGGATTTCCTGTATTTGGGAGCAGATCCCATGGCTTTTCCAAGTCTGCAGCCCCCTGCATGGCACATGGATTGCTGGACAGAGCTTCAGCAAAGGCATTTCAGACACAAGTCCCTGTGCTCTGTGCTCCTCCCAGCCGGGTTCTGTAGGGCTGGGAGCAGAGCCCAAGCCAGCTGAACACCTTTGTGCCTGCTGATTGCCCAAGGAAAGGATTATTCTGTGTGGAATCCTCAAAGCCAGGCACCTCCAAGCAGCTGATCCTGTCACAGGTTATGGCTTCCCCTGAGGTTTCACCCAATGCTCTCAGCAGTCTCTGCTGCTCCTGCCTGAATCCCAGTAGCACCTCTAGGAAACATTACACAGGCAGGAAAAAGGAAAAAAAAAAAAAAAAAAAAAAAAAAAAAAAAAAAGAGGCAGGACAGAGAGAGGCTCTGCCTAAGGACAGATCCCAAAAAAGGAGTGGAAATGGATGGGAGGTCTGCAGGACTCCAAGCTCCAAGGCTGGGTGGCAGTGGAGGGGAAGAGGGTTAAGAGGAGAGATGCCTTTGAGGTAGATGCAGTGAGACGTGTTATCCTGTTGCAGCTGCTGTGTGTAATGGAGATTTCATGAGAGGCAAGGTGGGGTTTTAGTTTGATTTGTCCTTTTCTAGTGAGCTGTGAAGCTGAGGGTAAGCAACATCCTCAAAGCTCCTATCTCCACTGAAATGGTGTGGGTCAGAACAGCTTCCTAGGAAATGGCAAAAAGCAACTTTTCAGGCAGATGGAAGCTTAAGGAGGGTGCACTGCTGCATTTTCTTCCCTATCACAAGGCCTTAGTTTCCCCTTGGGGTGCTCCATTCATCAAGCCCAAACCTACTGGGAACAGTTCTGCAGCCCTTTCTTGGAAGGATTTTGCTCCCAAACAAAAATGGGGGAGAAGGGTGTGGAAAAGCACATGAAATACAGACCTTCAGCTGTGCTCAAGAAAAACAAGAGCTGGCTGGGGATGCAATTAGCCGAGCCAAGGCGAGGGGAATGTTCTGGTGCCTCTCTTTGTGCTGCTCCAGCTGCAGATTTATTGTCCCCCGACCAGCCTTGGCTGCCGTGGTGCTGCTGGCAGCTCCCGAGGGCCCTGCCCGGCCTCCACACATGAGGGTGGTTCTCATTTCAGACTTCAGAGATGCTGGAACAATGCAGCTGCACATCAAAGGGCCCAGCAGAGCCCGAGGGCTGCGGGAGGAGAGGATGAGGACGGTCCCTGGCCCCACAGGAGCTGTGGGCATCTGTGGGGCACCGATTCCCAGTGCCCCCAGTGCTTCCTGGGCTCCCAGTGCTTCCTGGGCTCCCAGTGTTCGCAGCTGGGCCAGTTTGGATCATCCCTGGCTGCTGAGTCGGGAGCCCAGCTGCAGCTCTCTGGTCAAGGCCCTGTGCTGAGGTTCATTCCTTTGGAACACAGGGAGGAATCCTCCTGTTTCCAGCTGTTTCAGCTCCTTGGGGAAGCACTTGTGGGTGTTGTGGCACATCCAGCCGGGGCAGGAGCAGCACAGCACGTGGGCAAGCTGCTGCCCAGCCTTGCACTCGGGCTGTGTGCTGAGCACCCCTCCAGCTCCTGCCTCCAAGAGCCTCTGCAGGCAGCAAAAGGATCAAAACTGGAGGAGTTTTCCTCTCTGCTTTGCTGCTGCTCCCAGGGGGAAGATTGGGAATGGCCAGCCCAGGCCACCATGTGCCCTCTGTTAAGGAATAACGTGTCCTGGTGCAGTGGCCAGCAGCCAGAACACACAGGGCTGCAATCACATGAGCTGGGCATGGCCCTAGGGTCGTGGCAGGCTCCAAGGCATACTGTGCTATTGACCTCCTGTAGCTCCTGCCACTGCAGGTTGTCCCTGATGCCTTAGGATTTTAGCTTTTATATTTTTCAGATCCTGTACTGCTTTAGTGTATAACTCTAAACTCCATATAGAGTGTTAGCTGCTGTCACATTTTGGTCAGACAAAACAATTCCTCTCTAGGCCTGAAACTCAAGGACTCCTCACTGCATCAGGCCCCAAAAAGTATAAAGAAAAAGTGAGTTGGAGGGGAGCGTGACTGGGGAATGTGACTTCATTACCTGAAACTGTGATTGGAGGATTAACCCCTGATATGTAAATGGACCAAACTTATAATTGCCAAAAAAACTTCTGATCATTGTCCATCTTGGGTGTAGCTCCTCTTGGAGGCTTCTGACTGCTCAAGGTGTACCTATTGAAAGCCTTTAATAAATCCCCACTTTTACTCTCTTAATCTTGTCCAGGCCCTGTTCTAGGTGGCCACTCCAAGGTATCATCCCCAGCAGGATTCCCACTGTCCTGTTGTGACACCCCCTGAGCATCTCAGGAAGCCTCCAGCCTCAGCCATGCCATGGCTGTGAGGCAGCTTCAGGCTGGAGCACAGCAGCATTTTGTAGGTGAGACTTTCTGTGCTTTTTCCCCAACTGTTTGCGCTCTTTTGGATGCTGGGAGCCCTCTCTGCTTGCTTTCTTTTAGCATGTGACAAAAATTCCATCCAAAGTTTGTTGATGTAGAGCAGAACTACCTCTATTGCCATTAGAAATGTTTAAGCCTTTGATTTTATTTTTCTCTGTCTCTGAGGATATTTGACCACCTTAACTTTTTTTCTTTTCTCTGCCTTCTCACAACTGCAATTCTTCTTTCCTTTGTTTTTCCTTCTAAGAGAGGAGAAAAGAATGTCCAAAATGCAGTTCTTTCTCTTTTGAGGAAAACTGCAGCTGGGAAATGTTGAGTCAAGAGGTCCATGACCTTTTCCTGTTTCAGTTGCCTGACATCTGTGTCAATCCAGGTAAATTATTAACTCTTCCTGCACCTTTTTTCCCCTCCCTCTGCCCTGAAATGACCTTTCCTATTCCCATGCCAGGGCCAGGAGCAGGCCTGCTCCCACGCTGTGCATTACTCCTGAGTCTTGCTTTCTGACAAATCTTTTATTTCATTGAAGTCCTCCTCCAGGTTACAAATAGGAAACAGCAACCAGTGGGGCTCATTTTCAGTGGTGCTGAGCAACCCCAGGAATCCAGGATCACCTGTGGGTGCTCAGCAGCTTCTCAGATCAATCAGCAATCCAAGGCATGAGCCAGTCAGAGATCCTCTATCCCATCAATCAGTTCTCATTTAAACTGAGGGAGGGGTGAGGCTGCAAAATGCTCCCAATTGTTCCCAAATGTCAGCCTGGCTTAGATGTGAAGAGAAAACTCCATGGCCCCACCAAAAGCAAGCCTGGAGTTGTGTGGGAGTTTCCACAACCAGAAGTTTTTAAAACAGGTGAAGGAAACGAGGTGGTCCAGGTCAGTTGGAGCTGCATTTGGAGGAGATGGCTCAGACATCCCTAGGGTGCCCATCCTGTCTCCTGGGGACTGGTGAAACTATATTGGAGGTGAGAGTTCTGCCAGCTGGTGAGAGCTGCTGCCTGCGCTGGCCCCTCTGGCAGGTCCCAGTGAGGAATCTGAGAACCTGAGAACAGTGCCTTGCTCAGTGGTGGGGGTTTATCCTCTTAAAACCCCTTATTTGGGGTGAGAAATGCACAGAAGTGCTCCTAGGTGGGAGGCTGGGGTGGTGCAGGGGCACACATCTCTGCCTGAATTAGGAGTTGTGCCGTGTCCCTGTGCTGGGAATGCCCAGCCACAGGCAGCTCCTCAGCTGGAGACGCTCTTGGAGAGGCAGCAGGAATTGGAAGCATCCAAAGGGCCTGGCCTGGGAGCTCGGTCAATATTTATGGGCAGGGTCAGCTGCACTGAGTGGAATTTTTGAAAGCTCTCAAAGGCTGCTGGATGACTTCACCTGGTAGGAAGGCACCTTCTGGTCAGGCTGTGTGTGTCTTAACCATGGGCCCTCCACACAGCTTCTCCTTAGGATTATTTTTATTTATTATCTATTATTTTATTATTATTGTTATATATAATAATATATTATATTTTTTGATTTATTGTTTATTATTACAGTCTCTCCAGCTGCTGTGCTTTATTGCCTATGGAATGACAGGCACAGACCTCTTGACACTGAGGAATGGCTCAAAAGAGCTGAGAAGGGTCTGAGATCCTTCCTAGTGCTATGTGTCATTTAGGGGCATCTCCCAGGAAACGTGTGTTTATCCACTTGGAGTCCTGTCCCGAGGATGTGGTGGTAAAGGGAGGGTGTAAATGTCCACTGTGGTTGGGAAGCCTTTAAATGTACATTTCAAAAACTCCAAGCCCAAGAAGTTAAAAACTTCAGCTCTGCAGAATTTACTAACACAATAGGTTTTAACAACAGCAGCAGCCCTCTCTTGAGAAGTTCCACAGGTTACATGCCTGGAAAACAAGGTGACTTATTAAATCAGGTTAAATTTTGCCAGGAATTTTGGAGTAAAACATTTCTGCTCTCCATGCAGAGTCCTCCTTGCTTAACAATAAATCCCTCTCCCACAGTCACTCTACAGACCATGTCTGCTCCAGTACATCCTTTTGATCTCCTTAAAAGTGGTATTTTTGAGAGGTTTCAGGAAGAGCTCAAGATATTGAACATATCTTAGTTTAGTTTAAACAGAAACAGAAGTGTCCTGCCAGTGTTTGTCACTGGGCTTATCCTCTGTGTGCTGGGAATAATAAACAGACAACAGTCTGCTTGTGAAGGAGTGTTCTTTGGTTTTGAGCAGGAAAATGCCTTTTGGTCTTGGAGGTGAAGGAAAAGTGGGGGGGTTTTGTGTTTGTTTGTTGTGGGGTTTTTTGTTTGCGTTTGGGTTTTTTTGGTGGGTTTTTTTTTGTTTTTTGTTTTTTTTTTTTTTAAAGATCAAAATCCAGGCTCCAAGAAATGGGGTGGGTGGGAATACATTTTTCTACCAGCAGCTGCTTGCAGCCTTCTTCACTCCCTTTGTGGATGGCCCTACCCTGCAGCTCTGCAGGGAGCAGTGGGAGGCAGCAGCCACCTTTGGGGCAGTTAAAGCCCCTGGACAGTGAGGAGAGGCAGGGATAACTTTGGAGAGGGGGGAAATGAAGTGTTGCACTGATGAGCCCAAACCTCACATCCCCCATGAGGTCCTGAGCAGCTGCCTGGTGCTGAGTCTCCCACCCTGCTTGGAGACCAGCTTAACAAGAAATTCCACTTTTGTTTTCCTTTTTCTTTTCCCCCTTTAGCCAAAAGCTGCTGACACAAACCTAGAAAACAGCTAAGTGGCTGTGCTGGAACTTGTTTGTGCAGAGATTTGCCCCTCCTTGGCCTGAAGTGTTATTTTAAACAGAAATTGTAAAACTGGTGCCAGAGTTTTGCAGAGAAGGTGGGTTTCCTATCTGATTCAGACTAAATGGATATATTTAGTTTCTCCTTCCTTCTGTTTAAAGGATTAAAACGGCTGTTGCAGAGCCCAGGCTTGTGCCACAGTGCTGGGGAGCTTTGCTTCTCAAGGGGACAGAGGGCTTACCAGTGGACAGGCACACGAATATCCCATTCCTGGTTCTCATCCTCAGCCACCACGGGATATTCACAGGTCCTGGCTCTCCCTGAGGTGTGCCAGGGCTGCCAGGCCAGCAGCAGAGGTGAGTAAAGGAACAAGAATTTTTCTGTGTTTTCTGACAAGGGCTTTTCAGCCCCCTGGGCATGCGTGTGCATAATTACAGTAATTGCCCCCCTGCTATCTCCTCTCCATCTCTCCTAATGCTTTGTTCTCACACCTGGCCCAGACCCTGGCCAGGGGTATTTGTGGAGGGGAACACCACAGCCCTCAGGCAGATTACTGAGGCTTTGGAGGTGCTTCTATCCTATACCCACATGGAAGCACTCACTGCATCTAGCTCTGCACCTCTGAACTGGATTCCTCACCAGGATCAGGGCCAGCCTTACTGACAGCAGCGGCAGCGAAGGCATCTGGTCCCATTTCTTTACCAGCAGCTCATCTTTGCCAAAAACAACTTGTTCTTTAGAAAGCTTCCCTGAACTGCCCTCCTAAAAGCACTAACACCACTCCTGGAATGCTGCCACGGTATCCCTCTAAGTGCAAGTCACTTGAATGCCTGCTGGGGAACTCAAAAAAGAGCAGAAGCACATAAAGAACATAATATTTGCCTCAGTGGATTCCCGAGTCTTTTTTGCTGAGTGCTGGTGAGCATCTTTGCAGGAGCAAGGTCCTGTGTACCTGGAGAAGGGTCCAGAGTGAGGGAGAGTTGGGAGACAGAGCTCGTGCAAATCCCAACACTGTCAAAGATGTGCAAGCCTTGTGGCCCATGTTTGTTGTATTTTTTTGTACACATGTCCCTTCAGCCTCTGCAAATCAAAATACAGACCCAGAGCAGACATTTCTGTTGGATAGTTTTTTTTACTACCCTCTGTTCTGCAGACCTTGGATGGGGTTTTTCTCCTCTTCCCTTGTGGACTCCTCAGTTATTCAAACTGCTAAAAGAGCTGGTATCAAATCTCTGGCCATTGCCCTGGGAATGTTTTTGTAAGTGACAAGGTGAGGCCTTGATGGGACTGGCAGCTTTGACTCTGTCCCCTGCACTCGCTCTGTCAGTTTTGCTGTCACCCCCATGGCACAAATATCTTGTCTTTTTCTAAACACTGGTTTTCCTAAAGACCCAGTCCTCTATCAACTGTCTTTCCATGGCTTCTGTATTCTCCATACCCAGCTGGATTCATTTGCAGGGATTTCATACTTTTCCACCAGTCACCCCTAGATATATTGACCATTTGTGGCCAAAGCCACCCTTATCCCCTTCATTTCCACCACCATTTACTCCTGGGAGATACCTGGATGGGCTCTATGTCCTGCATTGATGCTTCAGCCAACAGCTCCCCTTTCTTTGTGCCTGGGACCTTGGCACACTGGTTTTGTGGGCATTTTATGCTCTCTCAGTTGGCAGGGGCAGCCTCCTGCCCAGCCCTGGCACTGCTTGTGTGGCTGATGGCACAGCAAGGAGCAGTGACACCAACCCAGCTCTCTCAAAGGTGCCTCGAGTGCAAAGTCCTGACAAACCCCTGCTGTTTGCCTGCAGCTTCAGCCCCTTTTTGGCAAGCAGCCATGGGGCAAGTGGAAACACCCCCCAGCTGGAGCTGCCCCCTCACCCATGGGTCCCCCCTGGCAGGACTGCGGGGTGCAGCTGGGGCACCCCACTCCCTTCCACCCCTTCAGGGAGCGACAGCTGGGCTGTCCAGCTGGCCCCCCGGGACAGCAGGACACTGCAGCCACTCCTCCCACAGCCAGTTGTGTAACTGCTCTGGGGTGGGGTGGCTCCTGCCCTCCGTGCCCCTGCCAAACTCCACGTCTCGCCTATAAATCTGAAGCAAGAGGGGCCCTCCCTTCCCACAGTGGAGGTGACACGGAGCACAGGTGGCTGGGGCTGCAGGTAAGTGTTCCCAGGAGGCTGAGAAGCCTTTCCTTCCCTCCCTACCCCACACTGAGCACTTCTGAGTTTGGCTGCTGGCAGGGATAGTGTGAAAAGCGTGGCAGGAACAGGCACGGGGGGTGGGGGGGCAGAGCTGATATTTCGTGGGTGTTATTTGTAGCTTCTCTGCAAGAAGGTAGGGAATCAAATTGCAAATGTAGGTGGGAGATTTTTGTGATATAAGTTAGTTCCCACCATGCAAAAAAAAAGAGCTTCCCCCCAAAACAGTTAACAGTGAGCAGGTCATGCTAGTGCTTTCTTCATTTACAGAGGAAAAAGTCCAGGTTTTATTCCAGCCTGGGAAAGCAGAGTATTCATTAGGTGTTGCTTTATGACTGAAAGTTGAAATAGTTCCGGAGAATTTGGTGGGGTTTAGAAGATACTGTGCCCAACCTCATTATTTTACTGAAGACTTTTTTTCTTTTTCCTGATGAATACACCATCACTCTCTGTGGAAGCTGAAAGCACCTCTCAGGCCAGAGGAGCTGGTTCCACCCACAGTGACATCCTGCCATGCTGAATTAATAACTCAGCTGAGCAAGGGTTAAACTAATTCATAACTCAGTCCAGCTCTGGGGTTAAACCACAGATTGCAGCAGCACCCCCAGGGCACCTGTGTGGGGGTCCTGGCTCTGGAATTGCCCAGCCCAAGCCACGGAGCCTGGCCACCATCCCTTGTTTTATTGCCTGGCACTACCAAGGATTAGGATCCATCATCCCCACTGGGAGTTTTGTGGGGCTGGATGTCAACCCGGGGGCTGTTGCCTTTTCCAGGCCCAGGGGGTGGAGCTGCTTTCAACCCTGCAAGAGACACAGAATCATCCTCAATCCAAGGTATGCCACACCTGCAGCCCCTCTATCCCCCTCAATGGCCACACCAAAGTCAGCATGATCTTCCCATGGGGCATGGGGGACAGGACCCTGTCAGAGATACAAAAACTGAATGGTACCAGTGCATTTTTATTTTTTTTTTCCTCTGAGAGAGGCAGGAGCAGATATCCAAAGATAAAGTACAAATATTTGCAAGTCTGATAAGGCACGTTGGTTTAAATCCAGCTTGTAAACAAAAAAACTGGCAGTGAACTGTGGCTCAACCACATACTTTCAAAGCCAGTCTCCAGGGCAGCTGCAGGGGTTTGAAAGCAGCCCAGGGAGCGCACTGTAAAAATTGAGAGATTTTTAAAATAAAATGGAGAAAAAAAAGAAAAATATTATTTAAGACATTTAATCTAGCTTGTAAACCAAGGGTCCAGATTCCTGGTAAATGGAAAGGTGTTTGGGGATAGCATGGAGAGAAATCCCCTATAGAGGGCACGCCAGGGGCTGCCCACTGTGAGTGATGACCACCAGTGCGTTTCTCGCAGGCCGAGCCCCGCTGACAGCCCGGGATCCCGGCAGAGAGCGCAGGGATGGTGAGAGTGGCCGTGGTGGGCGCGGGTGTCAGCGGGCTGGCAGCCACCAAGTGCTGCCTGGACGAGGGGCTGGAGCCCACCTGCTTCGAGCAGAGCCAGGACATCGGGGGGCTCTGGCGCTACACGGTGAGCCGCCTCCCCTGGGCAGGGCGTCAGCCGGGTTCCAGGGGGTGTGGAAGGGCTGTGAGAGCTTGCTGGGCGCTCCCCGAGGCCAGGGCAGTGGGGGGACAGTGCCCACCCCGGGCACGGGCCTGATGCACCCCGGGGTGCCCCGGCAGGAGCACATCGAGGCCGGCCGGCCAAGCCTTTATCCGTCGGTCATCAGCAACACCTCCAAGGAGATGTCTGCCTTCTCCGACTTCCCCTTCCCGGAGCATTTCCCGGTGTTCCTGCCCAATGCCCTGCTCCTGGACTACCTCCGGCGCTACGCCGAGCACTTCAGCCTGCGGGAGCACATCAGATTTGGGGTGAGTGAGGGCTCAGTGCCCTGCTCCCCACCCACCCACCCACCCACGCTGGGGGCCGGGGCTGACTGTGCCTCCCTTCCACATTTCAGACCACGGTGGTCAGCATCCGTAAGCACCCCGACTTTGCCACCACGGGCCGGTGGAGCGTGGTCACGGAGGCGGGTGGGAAGCAGACTTCAGAGGTCTTTGATGCTGTCATGGTTTGCAGCGGCAATTTCTCGGAGCCATCCCTCCCCCTGCAGTGTTTTCCTGGTAGGGTATAGGGCTGCCTGTGGCCACCTGCTTCAGGGGCTGGGGAGAGGAGATTTAAGGGTTATTTGGGGAAAATCCTCCCTTTCTTGCTTCTGCTTTCCAAAGCTGCTGGCATGAACAGAAATACTTTCTCGTGCTTCAGCGGCTTGGTCTCTGAGACCCGTTTTGGAGAGGAAGCATCAGTTCTGTGTGCATGGGATGGAGGGCTGGACGTCTCCGAGACCTTGGTGGCCAGAGACTGCACTTCGTCCTTGCTCTTGCCATCTGGATTGGTTTTTTCACACCAGTTCCCCCAACAAAACCCACAAGTGCTCAAGTACTTCAAAGCTGTGTTTCTGTTTGCCCCGAGGCATCGAGAGGTTCCAAGGGCAGTACTTCCACAGCCGGCAGTACAAGCATCCTGATGTGTTCCAGGGCAGGCACGTCCTCGTGGTGGGCATGGGCAACTCGGGAGTGGACATTGCCGTGGAGGCCAGCCGTGTCGCTGCCAAGGTGCCACCACCCTGCCACCCCAGGGCTGTGGGGAGAGGGACGCTGGGGACAGCAGCTCAGCGTGCTGTCATCACAGGGACATGGTGTGCAAGCAGTCTTTCTGAGCCTGAATTTTTTGGTCAAAAAGCTACCTTGAAAGCAAGCTGGTTTTCTTCTTGTCTCCTGTTTCACCTCCATCAGCAGCAGCCAGGAGGTCTTAAAGCTGCTGCTGCTGCTTTTCCATTGCACAGCCATCTGCACCATGCCCCTCTGGGTTTCTTTATAAAGGAAAAGCGGCAAATCCACTACCTGAACCATTGATTCTTCTCTTCCAGGTGACCATTAGCACCACTCGAGGAGCCTGGCTGCTCAGCCGTGTGTTTGAGCATGGCTACCCCTGGGATATGATCTTAAACACTCGCCTTATGAGCCTGATCAAAACCAACCTCCCCGGGCCCCTTTCGTGGTGGTTGATTAATTACAAAGTGAACAAGTGGTTCAACCATGAAAACTATGGCCTTCAGCCAGAGAAGAGGTACTTCTTGGTGGGTGCCATCCCATGCAGATGTGCTTGTGGTGTGGGCAGGGGAAGAGATTCAGCAGCCAGCATCACCCAATGCCCAGACTGGGGTGATCTCCAATGGGGAGGAGAAAATCAGCTGTAGCTCCCTTAAGTGGTGAAAGATTGGGCATGCTGGAAAAGCCCAGGAAGGCCCAGAGGAGTTTTCCTTGTGAAGGTTCCTGGGTAAAGAGGAGAAGGAAGGTTTAAAGCATGGATCAGTTCTGGAAAGAGATGACTTAAAGAGTAACTGAGTGAAGGGAGTGAGGGGTCAGGAGATGTCCGTGAATCACTCACGCTGTGGGACAGGGTGACATTGGTGACGCGTGTCATTGTTTGGAGCTGGGGGGCAGGGCTGTTTGCTCAGACAAAAGGACATGGGGAGCCGTGAGCTGGTGGGCCTGGGGGAGGAGGAGCAAGGCCTGTTTGTGGTGTCCTACTCTCAGAGCCCCTGGCTCTCCACAGCTGGCTGGTGCGTGAGCCTGTGCTGAATGATGACCTCCCAAGCTACATCCTGACGGGCAGGATCACCATCAAGCCAGGCGTGAAGGAGTTCAAGGACAACTCAGTCCTTTTTCACAACTGCCCTGAGGAGGAGCCCATTGATATTGTTGTCTTCTGCACGGGCTACAACGTCTCCTTCCCCTTCCTGGAAGAATCCGTGGTCAGGGTGGAAAACAAGCATGCATCCCTCTACAAATATGTGTTCCCAACCCACCTGCAGAAGCCCACCCTGGCTGTCCTTGGGCTGATTAAGCCCCTGGGAGCCATCATGCCTGTGGCAGAGATGCAGGCACGCTGGGTGAGCCGTGTCTTCAAAGGTAGGGGAGCAAATGTGAGCCCTCCTGTGCCCCAAAATGCAGCTCAGACACATTTTATCCTTCCAGCCAGAGAGATCCCAGAGCTCAGAAGTTCAGAGCAGACAAGGGAGCATTTTCAAGGCTCAGACTTCCCAAGTTCTTTCACTTCAGCTAAGCTACGGCAACATGAGTGAGGAAAGAAACCCACTGGTGTTTTGTTTGAGGTTTTTAATAAAAACAGTAAGAATAACCTCTTGGAGGGTTGGCTCATCCACAGAGATGAGAAGCTCTGGGGTTTCTCTTTGGGATGATCCTCTCTGGAGCTTGCACAGCCCATCTGACCCCACATCACCTGCCTGTGCCCTAACAGAGCACATCTGTAAGAGCAGGAAAAGGTGTGGGTGAATTTGGAAACCGGAGGGCTGGTTTCTGGCAGGATTGCCACTGCTGAATAAATTGCCATCAATGAGACTTTCCTGCCCTCCCAGGGAAGGGATTCCCATATTTTGCATCATGGAATGAGTTCACAAGTCCCTCCCCCCCCCCCCCCCCCCCCCCCCCCCCTCCCCCCCCAGGAGTTAAACTCTGCAGGAGACTCTTCTCTCTCTTCCAGGCTTGTGTCAGTTGCCTTCCCAGTCTGTCATGGAGAAGGAAGTAAATGAGAAGAAGAAAAACCAAGTCCAATGGTAAGGCATTCCCCAGAGCCCCAAGGGTTTTTTGATGGATTGAGAAGTCCCTGGAGTTTTTGGTGCAGCAACACACAGGATCTCACTCTGTGTCTGTTCCCTGCACACATGGCAGAGGAGAGGGGAGGATTCCCAGATCCAGCTTCCCCTTTACTCACTTGCAAAGAGCCAATATAACCTTTGCTTTAACACTGATACTTTGACTGTTGGTGACAGGAAGAAATTAATTCAGGGTACTCAAGGCTAAAGCTTGCTTGGGAGTTGGGGAAGAACACCAAGATCCCCAGGGACTGAGAGAGAAAATGGCAGAGAAATTAATGGTAATAAATGCAAAGTAATTCAGCTGGGGGAATAAAAAGCCAACTCACAACCAAGGAGGTGTACAACACAGATTGTCTCACCTCTCAACACGGAGGCCTGACTCACTGGGGACAGGTGTCTGAGCACACTGCTGTGTGGTTCATAGGCAGACAAAAGGCTAAAAAGGATTTAGGGAATGAATGAGCCAATCCCAGGAAATTGAGTGATATATAAATATAGATGGTGGTTCACTTAAATAGCTATAGGAGAAAGGATACAGAAGAGTAGGATACAGAATTGCACAGAACAACTGCTGTGCAATACAAGGCTAAATGGATATGGGCTTTTTCAGACCTCTGAAGGTGGGACATGAAGCTGTGAATTCTGCAGAGAAGGTGAACTGGAAGCAATTCTTTAAGTCCCTGTGTATTCTTGCACTATTTGGTGGAAATGAGCGTGAGGGATACTAAAGGGCGCCACCTTTCTCATGCTGCACATGACTTTTTTGCAAAAAGCAAAGTGATTTGGGTTTGAGGGTTTTGTTTTGAAAAAGACCCAAAACTGGTTTGCCAAAGTCTGTTAACAAAGATTCACCAAGGGGAAGGGGGGTAACAGGTGCAACTCAAGAATGAGGAAGTGAAAGATTGAAATGAGCCAGCATGACTTTACAGGTGCTGTGTCATGGACAGGATTTGTGTCCAGACACTCACAGGTTCCCACTGCACGTACATCCAGTCCTTCCCTAAAAAGAACCCAGCTGCATTCCAGATGCAATAACAACAAGGATGCAGAAGACCTCCACTCCAGTTCCTCTAAGCCCTGCTGATACTCATCTTTCTCCTGCCTCTTCTTCTTCTCTGATTCATTCAGGTTTGGGCTGACCTTTGATGAAGTCCTGAAAACCGAGTGGCTGGTCTACCTAGACACGCTGGCCTCCTTCATTGGTGCCAAGCCCAGCGTGCTGGGGCTGCTCTGCACAGACCCTTGGCTGGCCCTCACCATCTTCTTTGGCCCCTGCTCCCCCTACCAGTACCGGCTGGGGGGTCCTGGGCACTGGGAGGGGGCACGACAGGCCATCCTCACCCAGTGGGACCGTGTCCTAAAGCCCACAAGAACACGAGTCCCTGCTGGCTCCTCCAGCTCTTTCCCTTCTTTCCTGATTGTGGTGGGATTCCTTCTGCTCCTGGCTGCTGTGATTTTTGGTTTCCAATAGCATTTAGAGTGTGCTTGTTTATTGTTTGGTTGGGGTTTGGGGTGGTTTTTTTGTCCTGAGGGATGTTATCTCAGGTCAGACAGTGTGCCACGGGACTGGGGAAAAGGATTTCAGTAGATGGCAACAAACTTTAATCTGCAACCTGCAGCATAAACCTCCCTCTGCTCCAGCTCATCCCCAAGCACAGCTTTGCAGACCTCATTAGCCAGGGGTGGCAGCCATGCCCAAATGTCTGTTACCCCTCTGCTCCCCTGCCTGCTGCCAGGAGCAGAGCAGGGATTGGTGGCATAATTGTGCCTGGATCACACAGGACAGGATGCAGTGAGGACAAGACCAGCAAAAGTGGCACAGGAGCCAAGGCACCCAGGAATTATCTGGGCTGCATACACAGGTCAGGCTGTCCCTTTCTCCAAACCTAAACACTGGGACCTCAAAATCCCAGTTGGGATTGATGGGTGCATCTTTCCAGTGAAGGGGGGCTGGGTGGGTGTGGTGGTTTGTTCTCGTGGGCCTGTGGGGCTAAGCACTCCTGGACTGGCCTCCCTGCATGCTCCACCACTGGAGAATCCTGAGGCTTTCTTTTGTGCATGGAGAGATTAAATAAATAAAATCTCAGTGGCTGTGGCAAGACTGCTGCAGATGCTTCCATGTCCTGTCCTTGTGTGCATGGGAAGAGCTGGTGGGAAGACCCCGTGTCTGAGGTGGGGCTGTGCTATCGATTGCTGTGGGCAGCTCACAGGGCTGGGGCTCTCAGGGCTTTCCCTGACTCCCCAAAAGGAGGCTGCACAGTGCTCCATGTCCCACATCCACACTGTCTGCTGGCAGAGGGAGCATGTTCTGCTGATCCCCTGGGGATGCCAAGGGAACAGGAGCCCAGCACAGGCACCACAAAAGGGGGATAGATCAGGACAACCCCAAGCTGCTGCCTGGGCTGGAGCAACGACAAGTTTCAGCGTGGGAGTCCTTGCAAGCATGTTCCCTTTGGGATTGTCTCTGAATTTTCACCTGGCGCTGCCACAGCGAGGTTGAGAACTTTCTTCCAGTGTATTTAAGCCCACAGGGCGGGGGAATGTAGGTGTAAAGGTCAGTGGTGCAAGAGCTGTGGAGAGCTGCCTGGACTTCAGCCTTCCTTCCCAATCCACGGCGAGAGAAACTCCAGGGATATCCTGCCGAGGGCTGAGCAGCGAAGGCACAGTGCTGTCCTGCAAGGTTTGCTCCTCGCTTCTGTGTGGGGTTGGCAGGGATTAAAAGTGGGCAGACAGCTCTCCAGGTTTTTGGCATTCACTGCTGGCTTTGCCTTGCTGCTGGTGGGGGGAGAGGGGTGTAGCAGGGACCCTCTGGAGTAAAACCATCTGCAGGCAGCGCTGGAAAAGAGGGGTGACTGGAGCACCCTGAGCTTGCCTAACCTTTCCTGAAGCCAAAGAAGGCTCCAGAAATGAGGCAGGTGACTGTGGGCATGTCCTGCCCTGCCCCTGCAGATCAAGGAGTGGCTCAGGCCAGGCTTATGGATGCCAAAGGAGTTTTTTTGCACCCCTCTCGTTTTTCCCTGGCTTTCTCCGTTTCCTTCCGTTTCTATTTATGTTAACTTACTTTTTGATACGAAACTGATAGAAAAAGTTATAAATTACTCTTTCTGCAGACTCCGTGGTAGGAGTATTTCTTATCTAATCAAAGTTCATGCGGGTTCATTTTTCCCTGGTTTCTTTACTTTCCAGTCAAGCTCGGCACAGCTCAGTTTACACACCCCGGCTTTGAGTTCCTCCCATTTATACCCAGGGTTTCCCGGGTTTCTTACCTTTTGTATATCCTGTAATCCCAGCTGAGCTTTCACAGGGCTGTCTAACTTCTGAATGGCTGCACCGTGCTCCTGCTCAGTCAGGCATTGCTTTGCTTTTTTTCCCTTCTTTTAAACCCTTTTTGTTTTCAAGAGATTGCTCTTTAATGGGAAATTAAAAAGGAAAGCATGAAAACGACCCAGCTTGGCTGGAGCTGTTTCTTGCAAAGGTTTCAGGAGGATCACTTTGTGCAGGCAGAAGAAGTTAGCTGCAACTTCTTTGCACGTCCTGGTTTGGGCTGGAAAAGGGAATAAACTGAAGCAGCAGAACAGTGAGGTTTAAAAGTGCCTCCTTTTTCTTCCCGTGGAGGAGGGAGATTCCCAGACGCCCACCGTGGGTTTAGCACAGCGGGAAGGGTAACAAGAAGGATCCGTGCACAGTACTTGCACCAGGAGCTGGCCATGGCTTTCTCCCAGGACAGTTTTCCTTGGTGGCCACCTGCGGCCAGAGAAGACCGGAGGTGTTGTGCTGGGGATGGGAAGAAGGGACTGGCGTTTCTGCTGACGCCTGGGCTGTTGCATTTGCAGCTGCTCTCACACCAGCCTGTCACCTGCTGCAGGCCAGCATGGTCCGGCGTGTGGCCGTGGTCGGGGCTGGCGCTGGGGGCTTGGCCTCGGTGAAGTGCTGCCTGGATGAGGGGCTGGAGCCCACCTGCTTCGAGAGCAGCGAGGACATCGGCGGCGTCTGGCGCTACACGGTCAGTGCCCCCCGGGTTTGTCCCCAGGTTTGTCCCCTTCCTCGGATGCTCTTTGACCGCAGCACAGAGGAAAGGGTGGCCACGCCCTCAGGGACTGTCCCTATCCCACTCATGGGATCTCCAAGATGGAGAAGAAAATGGAGGGAGCGGAAATTGTTGTCACCAGGTGCTAGTCCTGGTTTATTCCTTGTACCAAAAATGTGAGGAAGAAAAACACTCATATACTTTATGGGGAGACAGTCTTTCCCTGCACACCTGGAAACATCACCCCTGGCTTCACACAGGACTCCACAGACAAGAGCAGAGTCAGCGTGTACCGCTCAGTCATCACCAACACCTCAAAGGAGAT
Source organism: Cettia cetti (assembly GCA_013401135.1). Taxonomy (NCBI): domain Eukaryota; kingdom Metazoa; phylum Chordata; class Aves; order Passeriformes; family Sylviidae; genus Cettia; species Cettia cetti. The sequence goes on along the minus strand of VZUI01068916.1, from coordinate 5,256 downwards.
GTCCTGCTTCAGCGACTTCCCCTTCCCCGAGGACTTTCCCAGTTACCTGCCCCACAGCCTTGTCCTGAAATACTTCAGGATGTACGCCCGGCACTTCGATCTCCTGCGGCACGTGCGCTTCCAGGTAAGCAGAGACCCCAAGCCCCACGGGGAGAAGAGCCATGCGTGGCTGCAGATCCGAGGTGAGATGGGACAAGGCCGGGTGCCAGCCCACAGGGACCATGTGCCTTTTGAGTCCTGTCCTTTAGGCCCCATGTTTTAAATACGGCTGCTTGAACATGGGCTTGCCCCCAGTGCCATCACCAGGGGAAAGGTGCAGGGTGGGATTTAACAGCTTCAGAAGTGCCCTGCAGCTCCCCAGGCACCCAGCCTGCTCCCGGCAGCCCCAGCCTTTCACAGGCACCTCTCTGAAACACGGCATGATCCCTGACTGCTGTTTTCTTGGGCTTCTGTGCAAGACAACAGTTCTCAGCGTGAGAAGGTGCCCAGACTTCACCTCCTCAGGCCAGTGGGAGGTGGTCACCGAGACTGAAGGTGTCCATGAGTCCCACATCTTCGATGCTGTCATGGTTTGCACTGGCCATTACCAGGAGCCCTACTTGCCATTGGCATCTTTCCCAGGTAAGCCCTGTCCCAGCAGTGGGGCTGCCCCACAGGGCTTCCCCCAGCACCCATGGGTCCCCTGGTTGTATTTCCTCAGCAAGCCTGCCTGCTCCATGATGCTCCCACACTGAAGCAGGCAGGACCCTGACCCCATGGAAACGGTGGGGGGCATTCCAAGGAATGGGTAAAAGACCTTGTAAAGATGCAGCCAGGCTTTTCTTTAGTATTTGCAAAGCAAGACTGAGCTGAGGAGGCATAGGGGACTTCCAGGGGCTTCTCAGCTGAAAGCAGAGGTGGGAGGGGGGAGACCTGGGGGCCGCAGAGGATCCAGGCACAAGGCTGGCGTGAGTAAGTATACCTGGCAGTAGGAGATACTCCCTGCTCTCTGCCTAGGCATTGAAAGTCGCTTCAAAGGACAGCAGCTGCACAGCCGGGAATACAGAGACGTGCAGGCTTTCCGAGGAAAGCGGGTCCTGGTGGTCGGCATTGGCAACACCGGCGGCGACCTCTCGGTGGAGCTGAGCCGTGTGGCTGCCAAGGTACAGCCCCAGGTGGTCCAGACAGGGACCGCGGCTCAGGGAACCACAAGGAGCTTTGCCCCCAGGTTTCTCAATAAATTCCGCTTCTCACTGAGGGCAGCTGAAGAAGTTTTGCAACTCCTGGAGAGTTGGGGCCACCTGGGGACTGATTGGCGATTGAGCAGCTGTGGGAGCTTTATCAAAGCCACCACAAGCTGTTTGGTTCATCTGGGTGTCATCTCCTTCCCTTGGGTTAACTCTGTGTTGGACCAAGTGCAGGAGATGGGATTTGCCACTCAGGACAAAACCAGCAAGATGCCTGGGCAGGAGGCTGAGACCTGCCTTTCCCCCCCCCCCCAGGTGTTCCTGAGCACCAGAAGCAACACGTGGGTCATCAGCCGGGTCTCAGAACACGGCTTCCCCTTTGACATGGTCAACACCACCCGCTTCAACCACCTCCTGGAGTGGCTTCTCCCATCTGCCCTCACCAGGAGGATCAAGTTTCGGAAGTTCAATTCATGGTTCAACCACACAAACTATGGCTTGGCTTCCAGCAAAAGGTGTTTTTTCTGATTGTTTTGTTGGGAGGTCAGGGGATCTTAATGATATAAAATGCTTAATTTTCAGGTTTGGGGGAGATGTTTGGGGAATTGCAAACCATTGGAGGGGAATTCTGGCCGTAATAAAAGTCGTTTTAGGTCCCTTCCAGACGCTAACATTGCTACCCTCTTTTCCCCGCTGCAAGCTCCAAATTTAAGATGATTATCAATGAAGAGCTGCCATTCTGCCTCCTCTCTGGGACTGTGGTGTTGAAGCCAAACGTGAAGGAGTTCACTGAGAGCTCTGCTGTTTTTGAAGATGGGACAATCGAAGAAGACATCGATGTGGTGCTCTTTGCCACAGGCTACAACTTTTCATTCCCCTTCCTGGAGGAATCTGTTTGCAGCACCATCGACGACAACCGCTCCCTCTACAAGTGCATCTTCCCTCCCCAGCTGGAAAAGCCCACGCTGGCCATCATTGGCTTGATCCAGCTGACAGGCTCCATTATGGTGGGATCAGAAATGCAGGCTCGCTGGGTGACAGGGGTCTTTGCAGGTAGGAGATGGGGGAAACCTTCCAGGGGCGAGGTTTGGGGCAGTCTGAGCTGCTGCCCACAGAGCTTAATGCATATTTCAGCTCTGTGGTGGCCGTGGGAATCAGTAGCATGGCAGCCTCCATCCACCAGCTGCATCCCTGTACCCCTGCTGCTCCACACCTCAGGAAAGGTGCTGAGACCTTGGGAAGGGGATGAACACTTCCTCTGAAGGTGCTGCTGGAACTTGCTGCTTTCTCTGTTCTCAGGCTGGAACAAGCTGCCTTCCCCCAGCAGGATGATGGCTGAGGTTTTGAAGAGGAAGCCACCAGTCAAAAGGTGTGTGTGATACTCCTGCACCTGGAATGAGACGGGTGCTGTGTGCCAGGATAACCTCGGGGGAGGGGGGGACTCAATGGCAGACATGGGAGGGACCTGCTCAGGACACCCAACTCTGCATTTATTATCCCACCACCCCCAGTGAGCTGGGAAAATGCTTTCGTGACTCCTTTATGGAACAAGACACCACAAGCTTCTCTGGAGCAGTCTATGACAAGACCAGGGCCTGCAGCTCCCCTTGCCTCTCTTCCCATCACCTTCGCTCCCTCCCTTTCTCTCTCTTTCTCTGGAGATCCCGCTCTGCCAGGCCTGCAAGCCGCGTCCTTGTTCCGAGCGTGTCAAGAGGGAGGTTTGGTTTCCTCCAGACCAAGGGTGCCATCTCGTGGCTTCTCCCTCCCAAACCCAGGCAGTGAGGCGAGCTGGGTTCCCCCCGGAGCCCCCCGAGGAGCCGGGCAGTGTGGGTGGGGGGCAGTTTGTGTCACTTTTTGGCAGGTCACTAGTGTGTGTGGGAGCTAACAGCCTGCCTCGCTGGCACTGGGGTTTTACAGGAGGTCAAGATGTGTCCACAAGGATGTGGGATGGATGGCGATGGAGCAAGGAGGGGACGTTGGGATGCAGGCTGGGTTGGATCTGCCAGCAGGGCAGGGCTGGCTCATGGGACACTGGGGAAAAGCTGGGACAAGACAGGGCCACAGGTATTATGACCAGGAGCCCCACTGACTGCACCACGATGCTGTTACACAGAACTATGGAAGCCTGAGGTGCAAGGGAAACAAACTTACGGCTATCTCAAATTTTCCAAAGCAGATCAGCATGTCCTCCCTCCTGTGAGGGAGGTAAGGTTCCAAGCAGAACAATCCTGGGGGGCCCTCCCAGCATGGGAAGCTTTCTGCATTTCCCAAATTTTCCCAGTCTCCTTGGCATTCTTATCTCTGCCATTCTATATCTCTCCTTCCTGAAAACAGCCAAATCCACACCCCTGAACCTCAGGGAAGGACATGGCAGGGGTACTTGTGGCACTACAATGATGGTAATGTCAAGTTAGAAATTATTTTGAAGCCACAACTATGCTGCAGAGACAAAACAAGTTTCTGCTTCTCTCCTGTCCTGGGGAACTGCTGGGACCAACCTCAGAGAGGCTCTTCCAGTGCCTTTGGCTTTATTTGGGCTCTGCCCCAGAGACCAGGGCTCCCCTGATGTCTGAGCCCAAGGCTTTTGCTTTCCATGTAGCTGGGAACTGAGACAGGATGATGCCATCTGACTTTTATTTCTTATGTCCCATTGAAGGAATCCACATGAGAGGGAGAACCTGAAGATGAGTTTTATCAGCTACATGGACCAAATCGCTGTGTGTGCTGGCGTGAAGCCCAGCGTGTTGAGACTGCTCCTGACAGACCCCCAGCTGGGCCTGGCCATCTTTTTTGGGCCCTGCTCACCCTACCAGTACCGGCTGGTGGGACGGGGCAGGTGGAGCGGGGCCAGAGCTGCCATCCTGACCCAGCGGCAACGCACGCTGCAGCCCCTGAAAACAAGGGTGCTGGGTGACAGCTCTGACAGCTCCTACAGCTGGTGCTGGGTGTGCCTCCTGGCTTTGCCAGCAGCTCTCACAGCAGGTTTTCTCTTCTCTAAATACCCCCAGCCAGGCTGGAGCCCCTGGGCACGTCCCCAGCTGTAGAAGCCTGGAGAGCCACGCTGCTGGGTGGTCTGGGGACGGTGCAAAGCTGTGCCACCTGTGCCAGGTGCTGCCAGAGGGCTGGGGCTAGCACCAGCAGACGCCTGGGGCTGTCTGATGTCCATCTGTTTGTCCATCCAAACATTGCTGATGTTTCACCAAAGGTGACGCGGAGTGTTCACCCTGAACCATTCTGGGAGGAACTGCTGAGCATGAGGCCAGCTTTCCTCCCTCCCGCTTCCTAGAATTTTGGCTAGACCCACACCACCTGGAGATTTCATGAAACATGAACTGTGGAGAGCTACTTCTGTGTCTGGTTACTTTTGGGACATGAAGGAGGGAGCCACAAATAAACCTCACAGGTCTGGTCTTTGCTGATGGTTTTATTAATGGTTTATTATCAGGGTGTGTGAAGTGGATCCCGAGCTGTGGCAGGGGGAGAGTCTTGCCATTGTATATATATGTAATCTATACATTATATAGATAGAAATACCAACAAATAAAATATATAAGAATTGTTAGGTTAATATATTGATATGTAATAATAAATCATAGATACAGTGACAAATCTAAGCAAGCAAGCATCCCTGCCATTGCCCAAGCAGCCTTAGGATTATAGGGAACCCTGAATTCCCGGGATGAGAACCGGGATGGGGCCGGGATGGGAAGCGGGACGGGGCCGGGATGGGAACCGGGATGGAAACCGGGATGGAGCCGGGTCCGAGCGGCCCCGCCCTCCGCCCCGCGCCGCCAGGGGGCGCACCTGTCTCCGGGAGCCCGCGCGACTGCGGCATAGCGCGGTCACGTGACCGGCGCCGCGGGGGCGGGGCCAGCGGCGAACGCTATGCGCGGTGACGTCAGACGTCGTTGGCGCCCGGCTTGGCCGCCCGCCATCTTGGCCCCTGTGTGCAAGCGGCCGAGGCGGCGGCGCCGGGAGAGGTAGCGGCCCCGCCGGCACCGGGACCCGCGGGCAGCCGAGCGCCGCCCTGCGCGCCCGGTAAGCGGCGGGTCTCCTCCGCTTCACCGCGGCGGAGCGCGGGCTCGCGGCG
>VZUI01068915.1:0-15406 GCA_013401135.1 Cettia cetti | reverse complement strand
ATAGATAGATAGATAGATAGATAGATAGATAGATAGATAGATAGATAGATAGATAGATAGATAGATAGATAGATAGAAAGAAAAGCATTTTTTAGTATGTCAACCCTCTTTCTCATTTTACTTATAATTCTTGTAGGTTACTGCTGCTTTTTAAAAATAGGTCTCCAAATTTTCCAACATTATACTTCTCGAGTACACTGTTAGGTTTAAATAAGGTAAAAATCAACAGGTTTGTAAAATTGAACATTTTGTGTCCCTAAACTGGATAATATAAAACTAGCTAGGAGAAAACGTTTCATAGCATACAGCTCACGGATATTCAGTAACATACAGGATATATTCTAAGTTTATTGAGTTAGGAGATAAAACTTGTAAGTCACTGCAACAGAGGGAATATTTTTATTCATCTTGTTGGAATCTGATCAGCAGAATATCTGCCAGATATTGAAAGATTTGTTTTTAAAATAGGAATAAAACGCTCTCCAATCCTTAAGGTGCTGTAAAAAGAGTCCTGAATGCATTGTTGATGTTCTGGGCACATAATAGAAAGAGAATTACTTTTTTTCTAATACATAATAAAAGAGAGAAAAGAAATAGAATGAAATTAAGAAGAAGCAGGTGAGATAATAAAATCAAGACACACAAAATTATTTCCTTATCTCTTGGGAAAGCACTGGAACCCCAAAGAATAGCACTATTATTTTATAGCAACTGCATTTTGATTCTATGTGCATTTTACATATGCATTTGAAAATCCAAAAACAGCTTCAAAATTCTGTTCTTTAGTAAGCTGTGATCTACAGTAGTTTTAAAAATATATATTGGTAAATGAGAAACAGCATACTGAGGACTTGCTTTATTACCTGAAAGTTATGTATTTATTGGAACTTATTGATGTTAAGAGCAGTTTTTCTAAATCAGGGAGTGAATTGTCTGATGCCTGTTATTTTAGGCTTTTTTTTTTCTCAATGTATTGATTGTTGCATTTGTATTATATTAACAAACAACTGGGAGTATTTCAGTAACTACTTTGTTCCCAGTGGATACTGACTCCAATCTAATTGGATGTTCCCTACCAAAGCAGGACAAGATATTGACCTTATTTTCTGTCCTCCAACAAGAAGATGCAACGGAAAAAGTGAAGAAGTATCTTAGGAGGTATGACGCAGACATGGCCAGCTGTAACTGGAGTTGTTGTTATATTACTCTAGAAGTTCATGGTGTTATAACTACAAAGAATAAATACAATTTTTAACAATTCGTTTGTTACACAAGTATGCCAAAATTATTCTGACAAAAAACATTGTACCACATGTATGTGCAAAGCTAAGCTAAAGCTCAAACAATTTGGGTAATATCCAGCTCTAATTTTCTTGAAGGAGGTTAGCAATGAGAGGACTCCATTTGGACTCCATAAGGCTACGGAGTCTGACGACATCAGAAGGCTGTCTCATATTTTCTATTTGGCTTCTAAAAATGAAGTCACAGCAATGGAAAAAGTCAAATTACATTTTTTCCACTGTTTACTCATCTGTAATTCCTGTCTTTAAAACTACAATGCGGTTCTTAACTTTTTGATGTACAAAATATTACAAAATAATGTTTAAATTTTCTACTTTTTTATATAACTCCTGTAAGATGTTATATTATAAATGGTTAATAGATTTTATTTTTGCAAACTATTTTTTGGTTTATATATGAACAATTGAATAAGAATACATTTTTTTTTATTTCAGAAAAATTATAGTCTTGTAGGAAACTCCTTTCTTTTTCCACTTGCCCCTGAATCTGATGAAAAGGGCAAAGCATTGGAATAGCATCCAGCCATCTCTTGCCAATTGATGCTTTAGTAACACTTTGATCAATGTGTCTGCCTCTTCATCCAGGAGCCATAGGGGGTAGGAAACTGATAATTGGTGATGCAGTTCAAAAGATCACATGAAACTGCCATAGGAAATAGAGCATCTTCTCTTTTACTGCTGGTGTGAGTTTTGCTTAAGATAGACCTTCTCAAACTAAATTGCAAAAGATTCTGTTTTAGTGTATTTTTTTTTTCTGTTTTCAAATAGAAGTCTTTTTCTCTGTTATTTCTCTGGTGGATCTGCTGTGTGATAAGCTGGGCATTTCCCTGACAGTGAAGCATCCTGGATGCACATTAATCCATAAACCTTAATTTACAGGCATTTCCTTAGAAGTGCTGTTGATGTTTTATTTGTTATTGATACAGCATGGTTACTTTAGTTATAAACAATTAATGTTGTAACTTCTCAAGTGCTGCACATACTCATGGTAGTTATTTCTTTCCCTTAGATCTCGAATTTTCCTTTAACAATGTTTTTCATACATAAGCCCTAAGTAGATTAATATTTAATGCTGCACTCTTGATGTTTTGTTCTACTGACTGGAATTATAAGGAGTTAATGGAACTTTCATTAACAAGAACTATTTCCCATGAATGAAAAATTCACTTTATATAAAAATATACAATTTTGGAATTTCTTTTTGCATTACACTCAACTGGCTATTTGAAGAAATAAGATTAGCTAATGAGATTTAAATAAGGAATCAGTCTTGGTTATGTTAACTTGTTGGACATTTTGCATTTTGGGGTTTTTTGGTTTTGGTTTTCTAAGCTGTGCTCTGAAGAATCAAATTAAAATTTGACTGTGTGGTGATGGAAGGTGCTTTAATGACAATCAGTATCTTAAATTATCTAGTACACAAGTTATTCACATGGAGTACCTCTTAATGTTCTGGTCACAGTTCAAAATACTGTTAAACTGGGGCTTGACAGTGAGTGCATGTGTGTGCGTATGTGTAAAAGTATTTAAATATGAGTCAGACAATTAAAAGCTTTAAATGCCCACACCTCTGCCTACACCTGCACCTAGACCTAGGCCTATTTTACTCTAGAAAATGGCATTATGGATTTATTTTTCACAGTTCTATTTAAAATTATTATGATAAAATTAATGTTCATTAAGTAACTGAAAGGTAGCATCAGTCCAAACTGATGCAAGTTTGTTAGAATACTGCACCACTGATGCTGCTTACTTTTCCTCAAAGACAAAGGAGAAAAGCACAGATAGTTACTGACTTGGGGATGAAGAAAACTAATCTATGGGAAGAATATTTTACTCTTGGTACTTTGAGTCCTAGAAACATGAAGTAACCTGAGCTGGAAGGGACCCACAAGCACCATTGTGTCCAACTCTTAGCCCTGCATTGAACAACCCCAAGAGTCACACCAAATGTCCAAAAGCATTGTTCAAACACTTGTACTCTGTCTGGTTGTTTCTGTGACTGCTGTCCTGGGGAGCCTGTTCCAGTGCCCAACCACCCTCTGGGTGAAGAATCTTTTTCTAATACCCAGCCTAAACATCCCCTGACTCAGTTTCATGCTGTTACCTCCAGTCCTGTCACTAGTCACAGTAAATATCAGCTGGGTAATCTGGAAGACAAAGCAATCCCCTGGGCATTAAGTCCATGGCAGCATGATTTTGTATACTCATATTTCAAAATTACTTGGAGACAGTAATTGGGTTTAGCACTTTCACATTATGAAACACTTTCGTATTATGACACCACCTTAGAAGGGAGCCATGGAAACTTCCAGTGGCTTTGTCTACAGAGCAAACCTAGATGTTCATTTGAGAACAGACAGTTATATCTGGACGTAAATTCCATCCTGTGCTGCTCAGTTATTTCAATGTGTTCTTCCTTGAGTTATGTTCTACTCTTACACTCGGAAGTCAATCAGTAGAATTGCTTTAGCGTCTCATTCCTCTCACAGTCATATAGGCTTGCTTAGCAGTCATAGGGGCAAAACAGTCCTTTTCAGAGAGTGATTATTCCTCCCAATTATTTTAGATATTTATCTTCAGATTAGATGAATCACACTCTGAAGGTATTTGTCTGTCTTTTTATAAAAATCTAAAAAGCTTGATGATGGGCTTAAAGTAGATTAATATTTCAGCAACTAAATATGTTTGGGATCAATTCCAGTGAAGGCAAAATAAACCCAAATAAGAATAATTATATCTAAAATCTGTTTGTATCCTTGTTACATGCAGAGGAAAAGATTACTTGGGCAACCACATGTCAGCTGGAAGTCAAGATGAACCCGCAGACTATATCCTGCAAAAAGATGTGAATACTAAAATAATTATTACCTATCAATAACGATTGGCTTTAGAGGTCTAGTGATGATTAAAACATACAGATTTTCCAACTTCGTCAGGTGAAAAGATGAAGTCATCTTTCATTCAAGAACAGATTAAAAAGTCCTTTTTAAGAAGCAGAACCTTAAAAAAAATACATTAAATTTAGTTGCAATTTCTATTGTACCACAGACATATACAACAATAATGTCTGATTCCTTTGGATTTCAAATTTCTCAGCTTTTCACAATAGTTTTATACCCAGTTCTAAAAATTTATAGTCAGACATTATTTTCTTGAGGCATGTAAAAAAATAGCAAGCTTTAGTTATGACCCTGGCCTGTTCATTGCTGCGTTTGTATACCTTTTTTTTTTTTTTTTTTTTTTTTGTGCATATTATTTTTGGGACAACTCATGTGAATTGTAGGATTTTTTTGCTTTTAACTTTATATTAAGAATATTTGTATCTTCACAATTCTCTATGTGACAGGGAGAAATTTGAAATATATAAAGACACATAAAATACACAATTAATCATAGTTATGTTTTTATATTGAATATATCTTTATCATATTTAAAAGTGACATAATGAAAAGAAGTCCCTTTCACTAACCCAGATAGTTATTTCAAGTGATTATTCATCATATTTGCTATAGATACACATCTGAGAGCTTGGTCACAAAACTAAGATGTGAGATGGTGATCTGGAACCACACTGCAACCTTCACCAGGAAATTAAGGTACAAAATCATGATATTTAAAAACTGAGAATAAAGGATATATGTTTTAAAAGAATTCCTGGTTGTTGAGGGTGTGCTTATCAAGGGATCAAATGTAAATGGCACATGGAAGGGACAGAAATGTGAGCTATGCTCTGGCAGCAGTAATTGTGTGAATTATATAGGCAAGCATCTACTACAGACAGACTTGTTTATACTGGGATTCTGTTGAGTTAAGACTCCTTTAGTTGGAAACACCTACTCTTCCCACTGTATCTACAAGAAACCTGAAGAAAATGCTAGCATAATCATTTACTTTTTTGACAGCTACATTTATCTAAGATAAGTTCTATCAAATATAAGAAACATACAAGGTTTTCTAAAGATAGAGAAATCTGTAAATGTGTTCACTTATCACTCAGTTACATAAATAATGACTTTTCCTTCCCCCACAATTATTGCTCAGTTTTTAAATCCTCTATAATATCTCAAAATAAGTCTTGAATAATAACTCTGCAAAGTGTGTGTTGATTTTTTTTCCTCTCATCCCTCCTTGACGTGGAGCAGCATAGATTTGCCCTGAAAGCTATCATTCATCTTTAACCAGACAAGAAAAGCAAGATAACTTGGAGTACTGTCATGAAAATTCCATGTCCAGAGTCAAAAAAAGCACCATGAGACAAGATGTTGCTAGATACATTGGTTGTTTCCTCAACATTTTTCACTCTCATGATATTTTTTTATAACAGGTCTTTTAAACAGTGCTCCTTTTTGAATGTAGTACTCAAGGTACTAGAGTCAACAGGAATAAAAAAGATTGCAGTTTTCTTTTTTTTTTTTTTAACTCCAATTTTATTTTTTTGTCAGGAGAACAGAATTCTAGGGTAACATTTGTCGTCCCTCCCTCCCTCCCTCCCTCCCTGCTATTCCTATGTCAATCCATTTTTTTTTTTTTTTTTTTTTTTTTTTTTTTTGCTTTTGCTCTTCTGAGTCTCTTCCCCATCCTACTGGGGATAAGAGGACTGAGCAAGCTGCTGGCCAGGGTCAACCCACCCCACCCTGCTATAATTCAATGAAGATCAACAATATAAGGTGGGATTTAGTTACCTGAATGTCCCGTTTGAGGTCCTCTAAAATATCTTACCTGGACCCTGCTACTTCTCTAGAGGAGTATGCCATACCTCTGCTGTCATGTTTATCATATCCTGCTTTCCTTGCCCATTCCCCCTCTTCCTATGAGGCTGGGGCTCTTTTTTTTGGTGGAACCTTAGAAAAAGAGGTGTGCACAGCACAGTTTAGAGAGCTACTCCTTCATCCCTAAAGTAGGTCATCTGAACATGGAGTCATTGTAGTCCTTTGAGCCAGCGAGCCTGGATACTGTGATACAGTGCCAGACCTCAGATATGAAAAAGAAGCTATGGCGACAGTCAAGCATGGCAAATTACACAGTGTGGCTCTATTAAATAAATGGAATAGATCCCCAGATGTCCTTTGACTGTGATAGATGCCCAGATAATTAGTGTATAGTCAACCTCCAGGCACTTAGATGTTGGATGCACAGAATTGAATCTAACCTTGTACATACTCACCATTCATCTAGGACGAAGAACTGGCTTTGGATCACTTTTCATTATTTAATACTTGTTTTAAAGAGAGAAAATCTAGAATTAACTATGAGGTTTAAAAACCACTTTGCTAAGGCCTCTACAAGGAGAAACTCATAGCACTTTTTTTCATTGTATGCTGATATATGACAATATATACAGCATAATAAATTGGGGGAAAAAACCTGCAGAGGATGACATGATAACTATGCATACTTTATCTGCATAATCTATATCTGTTCTCTGGACCACAGAGTGATACTATATTAATACATTAGAATTTACTACTAAGATTTGTAACAGAAGACTATTCAAAACATCTGCCCTTTGTTTAACGGTGCATTGAAATCTTTGACTTTAATTCAGATGAACAAAATAAAATCTTTTTAAAAAGACAGATGAGAAACATTGACATTGGTAATAGATGAAGGCAATATCATGGGAAAGTAAAATTTACTGAACTGCTTCTCTTTCTTTCCTAGAAAAAGTCCATGTAAGCTAAATGTATAGGTAGGAGAATAAAAACCCAGGAAAATTTATGAGAGAGTGTGAGGGAGTAGGCAGAGGAAATAAACTACTTTATTAAAAGATCACAACAACATAGCTGAAAAAAGGAGCGTGTACAGGGGTCATGGCAGAATTAACTCATATCTTTATGACAAACAAACCAAATAGAGATGAGACAGTAAGTACCTAAAATTTTTATTCACACAGTACTCCAATCTGTACATGAGTATTGTGATATTTATAACCCAGAGTTCCTTTAAGTTTCTGAGGTCTAAAAGTTTCCAGACCTAGTTAAGGTATGAGTATGTAATTCATTAAATAATATACCAGAGAAGATAAAATTAAAAATTATATTAATTTTTTTTCAAAAGGCATGTGATTTTTACTCAGATTATTCAGAAAGGAGGAGCAAGAGATTTTTACAGACAATGTGAAGCAAATAAAACATCAAAGCTCAGATGACAGGTGAAAAAATATGATACGTAGGACAACAAAAACAGAAGTAAGCTGCAAAGCACATGACCATAAGGAAAAAATACAGGTAAACTGAAATTACAGGAAGGGTTTTCTTAAATGAAAATCAAAGCCTAGGAAGTTAGTAATTGCATGTACATAGGAGTGGATTAGCAAGCAAATTAACATGTAGATGAGTTGTTACAACAGAGGCAAGAGCCCAGAAGACAGTGCTTATGTCTCTGTTATTTCCCAAATGACTAAATAGATGGGATTCCAGACAATCTAACCTGAGGATTCATGCAGAGTCTCTTCATGGACTGGACTTTGATGTGCTTGATGTGCAGGTAAGACAGTGTTTTCTTCGTCTTTTTCGTCAAGTGATATCAAAAGGAATTAACTCTTGAGCTGGATGTCATAGAGAAAAATGTGATTTGTCTTCAGGATGAAGATACAAGCCAAAAACAAGGTGGCTTGTTTGGAATGTCTTCTTTTATCTAGACTTAAAAAAAAAGAAGCAGCATTTTTTCCTGAATAAAAATTAAGCAACATTCATTATCTTTTTCCTCCAAAATATAATTACTGACTTTCCAGAATACAGCTTTCATCTGTGGAAGGACAAAATATTGATTATTTAAACCACTTTAATTGGCTAACTTTTACTGTAGGGTCTGTAATTCCGTGTTCAGTACTCAGAGTTTTTTGACCTTTGAAAATGTAGCTCATAATATATCACAAAACCTCTTGCAATAATTCAAAAATTTTTGTGCCGTTTGTTTCTTTGCTGTGCTCATGTGGGCACTGGTAAATGTTAAAGTGTCTTGCTATAAGGGATAGCACTCTGATTTCATTTTCTGAAGTGTGTGAACAGATAGGCGCTGCATTATAGTGCTACTACTGACATTTCAATTCAGAGCCAAGGCCACCAACACTTTCAGCCCCTGCTGTTCTGTTAAATATTTGTCAGTGAAAGAGACTGAGGATTGCTTTTCATATTTCTTGTACATGCTGAGCTAGACCAAAGGCAAAATGTCAGGTAAAAACCAGTGCATACCCTTTTTCTGATAGCAAAACTCTTAGCTTGCATGTAGAGATTGTGGCCTTTCAAGAATATGCTATCGTCCTGTGCACTGTGATCCTTTAATTGAAAATCGGTGTAGGTAGATAATTGTGCAGATTAGAGACAGACCCAGGATGTGTGCCAATTATGCATGAAAAAAATTGAGTTTTTGTATGACAAGGGGAATGAAATCAGGCTGATATAATCTTAGTAGAGACAAACTTTCCAGATAACTCCCACATGAAATTAGAACTTGCAACTTTTAAGTGACACAGTGGGGGCTGGTTTATTGCTAATGCTTTTGAATAGGCCCTGCAGGGCTTGTTCACTGCTAGTTTCTTGGTAAGTACCTTGAGCATAAATGGAGCTTAAATGAACTGGCATGATAGGCTCTCTGTAACACCTGTAAAATTTTCACTATAATCATCCCCTGCTCTGTCTCATCCTCTTGATAGTCTTATGTGTGACAGAATAAAATTCAGAGATTGGATTTATTTGTTTATTTGTTTAAAAATCTGGAGGAAGTGGAGAACGGGGGTTTCAGAAAGCAAGTTATTTAGAAGTAGTAACCATGATCTGCTCAATGGACTGATAGTCTTTGAGTGAATGACTGATATTGAAGTGGTAAAGCGTTAGCTATTTTTAAAATTTTCTTTATTTTGGAGATATTTAAATTCTTTTCTTCTTAACTTCTCTCCATCATGCATTCAAAGAAAAAGGTATGGATTTTTTTTTTCTTATGGCAAGACAGATTTTAAATGTCTGCTCTGTCAAGGAAGGATTGAGTGAGAAGCAATCTGAGAGTCTCACTGTGACAATTGGGAAAGCAGCTGTGTGTGAGATAGGTTTTGGGGGAAGTGGAAAAACCTTGAGATTTGTTATGTTTCTCTTTGGCACAGTTTGAAAGTGTAGTTCTCTGCATAATGGAAAGAGAAAGCTTTTTCTCCTAAACTTACACTGTAATTTTGGGGATAAAGTTGAAGAATTTTCAGATGCCAAGAAATACAATTTTTTAAATTTTCTGAATATTCCTTTATCATTAACCACAGTGAACCTCCAATCCAAGTTGCTTCATGCAGCTTTGTGGAAGGTCCTCTTCTGTGTTTCAAACTTCTTTAGAGTGCCTATGATATAGTGTATCTTTCTTTCAGCGTTTCTGTTTTGCTAAGGCAGAAAGAAGGCCATAGAGAGAGGAAACATACTTTAAATTTAATTCTTAATATGGTAACTTTGTAATTTTTAATAATATAAACTTCATTATGTAAATTGCTGACATAAGCAGCCTCTGTACCTGTAAACTAACACAATGGCCGAATTATTACAAATAATGAGTAATATGTTGAAGAAAAACCATATACTTCATATTACATATGACATATATATACACACATATAACATATACATGTTATTTTTCATGTTAAAAACCTTTTAAAAAGCAAAAAATCTGTGTGATCTGTGTGGGTCTAAACCAGTTAAAATCTGGTATCGCATTTTAATATTTGAAAGTTTACTATATGTGAATATAAATGGGATATGAATCACAGTGGAAGAATTTAAGAATAATGGGTTTGTATAAAAGCCTTTTCTTTTGTTTTAGAATGCTTTGCTTTCATTTTATGAACTTATAAACTACAACTGTTAAACAAACCTGTGATTAAAGCATATTTTCCAGAGGACCATGATAGCTATCAGGTCCCCTTCACATAAATTGTTTATCACTCATTTCCTTCAGAGGTAGTTGTTTAAAACAAATAGACACAATGAATTATTGCCTAGCAGGGAAAAAATTTGTCTTATGGTGCGCTACACTGTTTTGTACACAGGCATTAATTCAAACAGACATTATAAGATTTTAATGTGCCTTCTGAGAACCAGAGTGATACATGCTTGCAGGTAGCATCAAAATAGCTGCACATTTTTTAAAACCAGATTATCATATCACTAAGCATTGAACTGCATATTTTTAGGTATGTCTGATTACTCCATAAACCATCTCTAGGATGTTTACCTTGTTTTCAGAATCCAAGGAACAAAACTTTTCCAAATTAAGGGCAATTACAACTGTGCAATACGTAGATGAGAAAAAAAGCACTCAAAGTCTCTGCTTATAATAATTTTCAATATGGTATGAGATGTGATGGCTTAAAAGCTGTTTCACTCCAGACCCCTCCCATTCTACTCTGTGTTTTTTCAAACATAGGCGTTGGTGTACATAAACTGCTAAGTGGATCTAGTTTTATTTTGTATATGAAGGTTAAAACCAGGAGAATTTACTAACACACCAGAAACAGTCAGTATCATAGCCGGGATTCTAGTGATTCCCAAGAAATAATTACCATCACAGAGGATCTAGCCTCTCCCTGAAGAAAGCCAAAGAAGCAGTGGCCATCTTGGACTAATTCTGTCATGCTTTTCATGATTCCCCAGCCATACTAAGTGTCCCCACAATTTTCCTTCCTTTTTGTATTGCACTTTATTCTCATCCACAGGGTTTATCTCTCCTTGAAATCCCTCATCTACTCTGTACTTATTTTCCTCCCCATGCTATCATCCACTTTTCTTCCCCAACAGAAACAATGCACAGGTCCATGACCACAGGTGATGCCAGACCACCAATGAGGCTGCCAGCCAAAAGCTTTAAGCATAAAGGAAGGCCCTTTAAACTACATACTTCTCTATCTCTCTCAAATCACTGTCACATCACTCATTGTCCAGGAACAGCAAAATGAAGACCTCACACTAAGGAACAACTGCCTTTTTAAAAGACGTACCTTTCATGCTGATGTTCATGTGGCTGTGGTGCAACAGGGGCATCTTCAGGGTGAAAAATCTAAACAGAAACAAAATAAATACCAGTGAGTTAAAAGGAACCTCATGTAATGTGGTTTGGGCTATCATGAAATTATTCAGTTTAGAAGAACTGCAGGAGCTCTCCAGTCCAACCTGCTCAGAGCAGTGCCAGCACTGATGTCACACAAGGATGGTCTTTCTCCTTGACATTCAGAGGAATGCAAAAGGTCCAGGCCTCCCTACAGTCACTAAAGAAATGTAGGCCAATTAGTTAATTGCTCAAGATTTAGTGAGATGGACCTCAAATATTGTCTCAATACCAATTATTGTTTTCAACTATTATCAGAGTAGCTTTCATGCTTTAAATTCAGGTAGTACCTTACAAAACACTCATCTGCTAAGGTAAAAACTACTTCTATAGTTCTGTGGAATCTTAGAAAAAATATGTAGCATTTAATTATTTGTCTATATGCAAAAAAAAAAAAAAAAAAAAAGAAGCTGATATCTTTGAATAATATGTCAATGCTGTAAAAAAACCACTTGAAGCACTAGTTGATAGCCTTCCTGTTCACTTTTAAAATAATTTGAAAATTATATAAAAAGTTTTGCTAGTTTATTGAGCCACATTGCATCTCAGAGTGTTCTGTTTTATTCTGTATCACTCTGTTTTGATCTCATCAAACAGCAGTGGGGTTCAAAGTTATAATGATGTGTAGTAGAATTGCTGTAGTCTCTGAGGAAAAATCACAGAGATGAAAAATTGACTTTCCACTTGCCTACCATAACCAATCAAATTTTAATTAAAATGTTTTTAAATTATTTGACTTCAATGATATCTTTTAAAGCTCATGTATCTGTGTCATAGATATGTGACCATAGACGATCTTGTAATGTAGTCAGAAATAGTACTTTCCAAATACAGCTCAAGCTCTATTTTTACCATCTTCTTTTCTACTGCCATAGGTAGAAAGAAGCATTTCTGTGAAGAGGCTTATTAGTCTGAATGCAGTGAAAAAGATCCTGTGGGAAATTGTTTTTGAACTGTAACACATCCATTGTCAGGAATCATACATTCACAATTTATCTTTGATAAATAAATATTTACTTCATTCAGATAAGTAGGTCTGTCAAACTGCAATTCTTAGGACTAGAGCTTCTGAAAATTGGCTTATGCATACACAAGTTCACCGGAGACTTTGTTCTTTTTTCCCATTATATTATTGAAAATAGCAATGTTTGACATTTTTGTGCACAGAGATTTTTATGTTACCTGGCACTATAAAGGAGCTGAAACATCTGTTGCTAGAATCTGGTCTCAGCTTTGCTCACATTGTGAAAGGGGAAAAATGACTAGAAAAACCTTTTTTACAATAATAAAGGTAAGAAAGATGGTTTATATTATTACTACCTTTAAGAGACTGAGTATTCAAACAACACCAAAACAATTTTTTTAGCTGAAATAAATACATCTATATCACTTTTATTAAAAAACCCCGTATATATTAACATATTGAGAGAGTATACAACATGAGGGAAAAATAACAGAAATATTCAAGGAAAGCATCTTTTTTACCCAAGAGAAGCTTAATCAGAATGGGATTTTCAATGTTTTGACCTGCATCAAGTTTTGTCTACTTGAGATGGGACTGAAAGGTGGGTCAAAAAGTGAGAGGGTTTGCTCTGACGTTTTATTTTCTTGGCATACTATGTGAATTTTTATCTCCCAGAATGTGCTTTTAATGTATTTTTGACAAACAATTTCTGATTGGTAGGTTCTTTAGGGATGGATGTAAGATGTAGACATACACTTTTTTTTTCTTCTCCACCAAAACTGTTTGAACCACAAAATGTTAATTTGTGTGTGCTGGACTGCAATGTTAACTGCCAATGGGAGGTATCAGATACAGTTTAATAGAAAATGTCTCATTTCTAGCCTTCATGGTGAAACCAGAACATGCCTTATAGAAATAATTATGTTATCAGAATATGCCAATATCCTACATATATTTTTTATCTTTTATAAACAAAAAAATTGCATAATTCACTTGCAAATAACCTCTGGCCATTGTAAATATGTCTGGTTTTTAAGATCGATATAAAAGTATGAGAGAGCACTCAAAAAATCCATGGCCATAGCATAAAAGAAATGTTGGTGTTTTTATTCCTTGATCCAGACAGAGAAGCTTGGAGAGGGTCCTAAATGAGATGTGAAAACCAGCAGAGATTTTGTTTCAAATTGGAAAATGTCACAGGAAGACACTGCACAACAGACTGACAAATGAACTGCAGCAAATTACCAGGACCACATGCTAATTACCTAACATTTTTAAGCATTTAATTGAAAAAATAGGCATGGACACTTTTGCTTGAAATGATCCTGGCAGTTGCCAAGGTACTTCCACAAAAGTGGCAAATGCTAATTTTTTAAAGGGAATTTCAAAAGAAATCCTGAGGAAAAAAATCCTGATGAGTTTGTTAAGAAAGATGTAGAGACTGTTTAGAAGAGTTGGTTAACTAGCAGGCAGACTAACGTGATACATTAAGAAAGAGCTGAAATGCCTTTTGTAAAATGAACCCATGATTCACAATATCCATTAGCATGCTCTTGGATTTAAAAAAAAAAATAAAATAGCTGACAAATCCCTACTAAAGCCTTGTAAAAAGATTAGGAATGAAGTTTTGGAAACAACAAAAAACATAGGGAACAAATGATTAGTTTATCTAGCTGTGAAGGTTGTTATGGATCTGGATGTAGATATCCCACGCTGTTCATCTTATTAATAAAAGATTTCAAGAAAAGTATGAATATTGAACTCATTTATTAATAACAAAAATTATGCTCATGGTTTATATATGCAAAATGACCACACAGTACTCAATAACTGGTGATATTACTCAGGAATTAGATCTTAAGATTTTTATAGGCAACTTTTTGAAACTAGTAGTGCTCAGTAGAAATGAACATGAAAGAAAATAAAATACTGACAATAATTATGAAGTGAATGGGAGTAAAAAGCAGAAAATGTTGTCAAGGATCTTGTTTAAATCCACTGGATTAATGTAGTTGGGGAACTTCTCCCATATTCCCATTGCAAATGTCCATACAAGATTCATAAAGGCAGCTAGACAATCAAAGCTATGGTGTGTCTTCTTCACATGAAATCAGTAAATACATTGCAATGAAATGTATGGCTGATCTATTGTAAAAAAAGATTCCCAGAGGAAAAACATGTCTTTCATGCCTTAAAGCTAAGTTCTTTGTGCTTGCTTTTCAAATATCTTGTCACAGCTTTTTGTAGCCCATGCTTTTATCCATGATGCAAACATGCTATAAACAATTAGTTTTAAAACTCAAGTAATAGATAAAAATATTACTAATATAGCTAAGCAAGAAGTAAACTAATTTTATATAATAAAGTAGTTAATTTATAAAAGATAATTTTCCTTAATTTTGTAGCAAATTCTAAAGAGGTCTCAGTCTAGTTCCTACAAATTGCACAAATAACACATAGTCTTAGGCTGTCAAAGCCTTGGTAAACCAAATTTGCACCAATACCATAACAGTTAATGGGCCACCTTTAAGAGTTGAAAGAAAAAAAAGAATTAGTTAGTTCTGTTCAAATGTTTGGTTTGTTTGTTTCTTTATTTCTTTCACGATTTTCTCTCAGTTTCATGCTAGAACAGAATAATCCTGGAGCAGATGAGCCACAAGGATTTCAGGGCTATAACAGATCATCATTTTATTTCCAGAGAAGACTGAAATATTATCAAGAATAATTGTGCTTTATCTGCTAAACATCCTGTCCTGGTTTAGAGAGACAGGTATCTGCCAACGAAAACTGGAGTTTTCCCTGGAATAGAGAATGTAACTCCCCTTCCCTCCAAATTATTATGATTTTGCAATTAAGGGCTTTCAGGCAAAGATTTGGGAATAGGAATAGCAGTTCTTTACTAGGAAAATTAAAATAAACAAATGTAGTAGTACAGAAAGCCACGCAAACAAAGCAAAAGAAAAAAACCTGAAAACCCCTGCCAGAGTCAGGGATGTGACCTGACACCCTGTTGGTCAGGGTGTTAGAAGCAGTCCAGATGAATCCTTCTGGAGTAACAGAT
>VZUI01068914.1:0-28471 GCA_013401135.1 Cettia cetti | reverse complement strand
AGAGAGAGAGAGGGGTCCCGTCTGGCGGTTCCGCAGAGTGGCTTTATTGTGAGCATCAGCGAAGGGTGCCAGGAGGAGAAGCCCCTCTGGAGACTGGGGAAATCTTAGGGGTCTTTATAGGGCCCAAAGGGGTGTGGAAAAGGGTACAAGGCCAATCAGTAACAACAGATCTACATAAAATCCCGAGGGGGCTTGTGGGTCCCTAGAAAGGTCGCCGTGAGCAGAAGGTCGTTTCTTATCTGAGGGGTCTGGTCGAGGTTGTGCAATCCTTTTCCTCAGCAGGCCTCCCTCCAGGGAAGAGCCACTGGGACTCCACCCGCCCCCACATCTCATCATCATGGATTTTACAAATGGTGGAGCTATTAATTTAGTCAGTCCCTAGAAGAACGCATACAGAGTTCCAGCAGAAAGCATCCAGAAAAATTCCTGTCCAGCTTTAAAATCTAGAATGTTCCATTAGGAGTCTTGACACAGGAATTGGAATTGAAGTGTTATTTCTGTTACTTTATGTATTTAAACATTTTAAATATTTATGTATTTTAACATATTTACATGTAGATTTTTCCATACTGCATCCAAATTCTATTCTCCAAAGTTAGATATGATTTTGATTACCTCAGTTTTATTCCTCACTTTAACTGGAAATCTTGGCTCATGGAATTATGGTGGAGCACAGCACTTACATTTCAAGAAATATGTGGTGCAGCTGATTAGCATATGGTGCTGACATCAAATTTGAAGTTAGGCAGGAGATAACATGATGGGCAGGCCATTATGAATTTAGTTAGAAGTGTTTTAAAGAGTGATTTTAAATGGTTACTGGTATTTTTAGTACAGGGACATTTTATAAAATAATTTGTTCTGAATCAGTGACTTAAAAAAAATAGTGCTTTTATAACTTTTAATTAATCATGGGTGTTAGGTTTTTTCTTGATTTTTTTTCAAGCCATATTGTTTGCAGCTCCGGTTACTGTAATAGAGGTAGTTACAATTTTTGTTATTTACCCTAATAAGTACCCTTTTTAATTAGTAGATTGTGTACTTGCATCCTATTCATCCATGACTGCTAAACAGATTAGTAAGAATACATAATACAATACAACCATCAGGATTACATGAAGGAATATATAGGAAATAAGTTTATCTGAAATATATAGCAAATACATTAAGTTCACAGTGGAATTGAAGGGTGAGTGATTCTGATGGTATAACATGCAATGGATAGTTGCTGACAGTAGTTTCACAGACTGAACTGTCTGAGGTTACAAAAAAACAAAATAATTTTCATTATGGAGAGGTGTGATTCTTAGTTAATATGGAAAAAGAATGACCTTGTGGTCAAAACATGATTTTAAAAATAGGCTGTACATCTGTATCCATCCTAGAGCACAGATGAGCCTCCTCACCTTTTGTCTGTGTTCCTGATGTTACCTCTTAGTCCAGCAGCTGTAGCATTTGGAAGCCCTTTTTGGGAAAAGAGGAATGAGTGAAACGCTGTGTGTTGCATTTGGATTTTCTTGAAACAGTAGGGTAATTCCGTTTTTTCAGGATGTCAGAGAAACAACTCCAGGCATGGGTTTATTTTTTGTGCATTTGTAGACAGTCTTTTTGCAGTTCTAGTACTTGGAGTGTTTTGCTTGATTGCTTGGGCAAACTCCATCTAAGCTGGTGCATAAATGACTGAGTGAAAGTGACAGTCAAAATTACCATCCTCGCTGTCTTGTTAAGGAGCAAAGATTGCTAATAAAGGCCTTGGAGGTTTACAATGAATAGGAAATTATCTCTAGTGTCATTTGAATGGGTTTGTAGTTCTGGGATTTGGTGCACATTAATGTTTGAAAGAAGTGTGAATTCTAAAATCAAAAGTAGCTAAAGAACCTGGATATGTGCAGTGCCTTCAGATTAAAGCAGATTATGCTGAAGTACTGAATTTTCCATGGCTACGGTGATAATCAGCAACACATGCAAGACCAGTTTTATTTTATTAAAGCTTAAAGAGAAAACAGCAACAACCAATTTGGAGGAGAAATGTGCATTTTTGTAATGGTTAAGTCTTTGGGGGTTTTTTAGTGAATAATGTTAAGCTGTGTTTTCAGAGCTTCTGGTTTACTCCTTTTTCAGTCCTTTTTCTTTGGCTTGATTTATTGCCTTTGTGTATTTCTTACAGTAATTTGTGAAGAGATTTTACGTAGGCTTGGAAGGAATTTTAAAGATCACTGCTAAAGGATCCACAGCTGGACCTATTGTAATAAATAGTTCTCTAGCTTATGAATCTCTTGTGAAGGCGATTTCTCAACTCCTTGAGGAGTTGCATTATGTCAGTTTATCACTACTGGTCTTTAGAACTTTTCCCCCTGATCTGCGACCTAACTTTTGTGCCTAATTCAGCTAATTTTTTATGCTGGTTTTGGGGAATGTGAGGAGTTGTCTATCATCAGCATTGCTTATAAAGGCTTTTATGTTCTGAGAGAACTTGTCCTGTCTCCTTAGACTAACCTTTTTAAAGACTAAAGTCTCTGGTCTTGACAGCCTATTTTAGCACAAAATGCTTATCATTTTCCTGCTCTTGTTAACTTCCCTTCAGTTCTTTTCCAATTTGTCTTTTGCAGTCCTCTGTATAGAGATTCACAGAGCTGGACACAACATTCTGGCTTAGGCTGTACCAATATCAGTGAATGATTTCTGATCTTTATTTACAAAAGAATCTTAATTCTCTGTGAGGTCTTATCCAATGTACCTCCTGCTTATGCCTCTTAGACTGGACTTCTAGTCTGCTATAACCTCATGTCATTTTCCATGATCTTCCTGCTTGGTCATTATTTCAATTTTTATATTCTGTGCATTTAACAAGCATATGTTAGTGGAGATACCTTTCCCCCCCTTTTTTGTACTTAAAGTTGCATCTGACTATTTTTTTCAGGGTTTTTTTCCTTCTTTTTGAGGTAGTTTCAAATGCACCAAAAAGCCTGTGCTCAAAACTCCAAACTTGGTATAATGAATTTATTTATTTTATTTTTAGTTCTTAATAGATCTGTTTCTAATTTTGTTGCTTTATTGTGGCAATGAAAATATTCTGTAGAACTGAAACAGGACAAACCCAAGGGAATTTCTTTTTGACACACTTTTCCAAGTCCTGATGATTACCAAACTCCTAATAAGTATCTTTTGGACCTTTTCTCCATGATTCCTTGTACCATATTTTACTTTGCTAATGTGAATGATGAGTCTTGCATTTTATTCCTGTGATAAGATGCTTTGCTTTATTGGTAACTCCCTGTAAACTGCCAGAAATCTTCTATATGGCACTGTTTTATCTTTGAGAATACAAAAAACCTTAAACCCTGGATCTCACATGTGTTTACAAGGTGATTAATGTCTTGTTCTAACTCCCCATCACCTAATATTCTGATCTGTAGTTTGGAAAACCCTATGCCTGTTAATGGGAGTGCTTTGATTTACCCTTCTCAGTCCTGCTGACCTCTCCTGTTCTCCTGAGTTTTCAATGTAAATTGATTACGACAGTCTCCTTAAATGCCGTGAGTGAATTTCAGTGGATCTTGCTGTCCTCAGCACATTTCTTCATTTATATAATGATTTTCTTTAGGATTTTTTTTCATTCTTATCCCAGAAAGCATGGAAAACTTAAACCTTCTTTGCATTCTTTGTTTTTTGTAACTGCTAATGGATTTTTTTGATAATTCTTAATATAAAGTATCGTTCATTATTTTCTCTTCTCTTATATAAACTACAAGTCATTATACCCCTTTTGCCTTCCTGATCATTATTTATATGCTTTTACTGTTCTATAGGGATGTTCCTTACATCCATCTTGTTGCATCTTGAACAATTTTGTAATTATACTTTTGTAAGTATTTAGGAGGAAGCTGCTTTTGGGCTGTTACCATCCTATCGTTATCATTACACTTTCACACTGTGTCTTTCAAATAGCAGAGGAAAATGTATAAAACCAATAATATGCTCATAAGATGCAGCACATAAGAGGACATGTCTTGGGGAGTATTGCTTGTATGATGAAGAAAAATTTGCCTGTATTCAGTAGTAGACAACATTAAAAGCATTTCAGTATTTGTTTACCTTCATGTACAGAAATCAGACTGTAAGCCTGTTGTTAAGTATTTACATACTCATTTGTGGACAGCAGCTGCTTTTGGGTTTTTAAACTGTACATATTCAATATGGTTTTAAAAAAATCTGTTTAATTAATGTAAAACTGTTAAAGAACTAGAATAGCAAGACCTACCAGCAGGAAATGTCGGCTGCATTATCATGGCCCAGATTAATCCTGCACATACTGATTACTAATGCTTAAATAAGAGAAAAGTGAAATGCAACATATCCTAGAGATCACTGAGCAGGACGGGCTTGGGAAAAGGCTGTGTTTGTCTTGCATTTGACCTTTCAGGTTTTTTTCTTATTGTATGCTGTTACTGAGCTCTTCACCTTGCATGCAAACATAGCTTCTGTGTTATGGAAAGAAGTAATTGCTCAAGAAAGACCAGAATTATTTAAGGGTCCCACTGGCATATGGAAGAACATAGTGGAGGTTTAGTCCTGGGGAAGACCCATTGGTTGCTCACTTCCTTTGTTCATAAATTTGGGAAATTCTGCCTTTAAAAGCATTTAGGCTTAGTTAGAAAAATGCAGTGTGATGTTACAAGCCTTTTGTATCCTTAATTTTGCTGCAGCATATTATAATAAATTTTATTTGATGATTTGGAAGAGGAAAGGAATATTGTTTTGGTTTTCTTATAAGTAATGGCTTAGTGAAATTTTAATAGGATCTCATGGGTGTAGGTTGGAAGAGAATCTTGAAAGATAATCCATTCCAACCCCTTGTCCGTGGGCAAGGACATCTTTCACTAGATCAGGCTTTTTATGTTTTGCAGTTATTGCAGGATTATGAATTGTTTTCTGAAGTAACTGATATCTTTTCTGTTCAGTCATCCTGTTTGGCCTGGTGGGTTGTTTTGTTGGGTTTTTTTTTTTTTTTCACAAAAGTGAAAATAAATCATTAAAGTGAGGAATAAATCAAAATAGCCAAAGCTGCTTTTGACAGCCAGTGGAGTTTACATGCACATATCAATGTTAGACAGGTTCAGACAGTTACTTTAACATCAGAAACTCTTATCAACACAGAATGGTTTAATTTGGTGAGGGCTTCTGTGGGATTGCCTGGAATTAATATTAAGCTCATTATTGAGTAGCTACTAGTGTTTTTCCCTATTACTGACCCTTCTGTCAGAGAAGAATATAAACATTTAGTTCCTGTATTTCATTTACGTTTCTTCCCTGTTTTTTCCTTTGGTTCATTCAGGCTGGTAAACAGTGCAAACTGCTTGCTGGGAAGGCCAAGCTACATGTTGTCCACAGAGGGTGACTGCTGTCAGAGTGGCCATGAGCTCTGCTCCACTGTCCTCCTACCCTCTTTAGTAGGAGGGTGTTGCAAAATTTATCAAGTTGGGTCTTTTCTCTTGGAAACCATTTCAGCATGTTTGCCATCAGCAGAAGGCTTTTGATGGGGCAGATCTGTCTTTGCCAGTGATGCATTTGCTTGCAAGCTGCTATTTTTGGCCTGTTTGCTCTGTCTCTTTTGTAATAGCAGAAAGCGGAAGTGAGCAGTAAAATCCCTTTAATAGCATATTTCCTGGTTGAAGTGACTTATCTCTGAGGCCTAGACAGAGGAGACGTCATTTCCTGGATTACTTCTCTTCAATCCCAACTGTCTGTTTTACTGCATAATTTTTTGACTCAGCTTCTTAATTGTAGTGAATTTTTCTGTTAAGTGGTATAAACTAGGTCTGTCAATGAAAATGTAAAGCTTTAAGGAAACAACTTTTGGCAAGATGTTAGTGTGCAAGACAGGTTTTTCATAAATTACATGTTGATATGAACTTGAAATCTCTTACATTAAATTTTTGTTTAAAAGCTTAAAATCTTGTTTTTGAAAGAGTATGATAATAAGGTTTGTTCACAGGGCTAAAAGAAGTTTGACACACTTTCTGTTCCTTGTGATGATACTGATCACCTCTCTTTGACACCAGCTGTATCTGACTGTTCTAGTGTTAAGATACTTCCAAGGAGCTAAAATAGTCAGTTGTGCTGTTCTCAAATTTCCTTTCATTAATAACTACTTGTGAAAATTTTTACCTGGAACCCATGAAAAAGAGGCAAAAAGAGCTAATTAAAAACTAGCTGCAAATATGGTACTCAGTTTGTATAGACCACAAAAAAGCCATGGAATCAGAATGACACGGGGGAAAAAAAGTGACATCTGAAGTTATTATATACAGTTCAGCTTAAATTGGAATTTATGATTGATTTGGACCTTCTAATCCAACTTCACTAAAATTTTTGTTGGTGATAATTATTCTTTCCCCTGATGTTTTGCATAAGATAGAAGTCAGGTGCACTATATATGGGTTTGTTGGTCAACCACTAAAATATCTTCACATGAAAAGCATTAAGACGTCAGGTGACCTCACCTCTCTTCCCCTTCAAAATAGGAAGAACAAAAATATGCCTTGCTGCTTTTTGTTAGCACTGACTGCTTTTACATCTCTCTTAAAATGTCTTCCCAGTTGTTAATGATCATGAGAGTATTTTCCCAGTAGCAGTGAAAGAAGAGTGTTGGAGTTCGGTATAGACTGCCATCTAATTGAAATTGATACTTCACTGAGCTCGGTAAAATCCTAAAAGGTGGCCCAGCTGTTCCCATCAGGGCATTCAGCATAGGCCTTCTCTACAAGTCACAGGGTGAGGATCCATATTTCTGCAGATACACTGTGCTGCAGAATAAGATACCTTTTTTTGAAGGTGGTGTTTGCCAAATCAAGAGTAGTATGGATTCTGTTATGCTATTTTGCAGGAAGTCATCTCAAATTGGTACTTTCTGTTGGATTTGTCTGGATTATTGGGCATTACCTGTGCAATTAATATAGTGACTAATCCATAAGTATTTAACAGCTTTGTTATTTTGGTTTGGTTTTATTGTATCTCCTGTAAAAGTGTCACATAAATTAGGAATAGGTAGTAAGTCTTCTCTCCCTCTGAAAGATGAGTATGTTGTCCTGGTGCATCACTCCTTTCTCCTTAATGTGTCTTACAGCAACTGTTATGGTCAAGGCTGAAATAATTCCTATATTTACTGTTTGTTATTAAAGCGACCACTGTGCCTTCTTGACTGACTTTCTATTTGCTTATTTACACTGTCTTATTCTTCTTTCTGGTAGGAAGTTCTAAAACTTGATGTGTAAGACTGTCATAACAGTTAAGGTTACATAGAGTCAAGAGTAAAATTCCACCTTTTTTCTGTGCAGCAGTGGAAATATTATAGGTGTTACAGAATGTTTGGGGTTGGCAAGGACCTCTTGATATTATCTAGTCCACCACCCTGCTCATTGCAGGGTCAACCAAAGTACCATGGACGTATCAGATTTTGAATATCTCCATTGGTGGAGACTCCACAGCCTCTGTGGGCAATTTGTTCCAGTACTTGACCACTCTCACAGGAAAAAAGTGTGGTGTTCAAATAGAATTTTGTGTGGTTTACCGTATTTCCATTGTCTCTTGTACTGTCAGTGAGCAGTGCCTTTTCTTCAGTCCTTCCCATCATGTGCTTACAGGCACTGATGAACTGCCCTGCCCTGAGTCTTCTCCTCTCAGGCTGCAGAGTCGCAGCTCTTTGAGCTCTTTGAGCCTCTTCTCCTTGGAGAAATGTTTTAGTGCCTTAACCTTACTGGTCCTTTGCTGGGTTCACTCCAGTAGATCCCTGCCTTTGATGGTTTGGGAGACCAGGAGTGAACCGTGCACTCCAGGTGGGACCTCATCCGTGCAGAGAGGAACCTGTTGTTCACCAGGACCCTCAGGTGCTTCTTTGCAAAGCTGTTCTCCTGTTTGTCAGGCCTATACCTGACCCCTGGGATTTTTCCTCTCCAGCAGCAGGACTTGGCTCTTCCCCTCACTGACCTTTGTGAAATGCTTCTCTGTCCAGAGAGGTGCCAGTGCAGGGGTGCACACTGGTGCCTGGCTCCGACTGGACTTTGTGCCACTGGTCAGTCTTCTGGGCCGAGTGGTTCAACCAGCTTTTAATCATTTGTCTAACCCATACTCCATCAGCAGGTCTGTGACACTTTCCAAGACACTTTCATTTGTTAGGAGGTAAAAAAAAAAAAAAATTAAATAATTTTTTTCATTTTGAAAATGGTCTTAACCATTAATGTGTTTTGTGGTATAAACTGATACTGCCACAAATGAGGTGGTCTTATTTTTGTATGAGCTTTAGGACAAAGTGGCATTCAAAATGTATTTAACACTCTTAGGCTTTGCCTTTGAATCTTTCCAGATATGTTAATAAAACTAATATAAAAATTTTAGTAATATTCGCAATAAATTATGCCTTCTCAGATATATTAATAAAAATTATAAAATCAGCAGGTTCTTAGCCTCAGTTATTAACAAGACTGAAAAACTATCTAGTTCTGTTGGCTGCCTATTAATAAACATGATGTGGTCTCTGACTTAAATCTCTGTGATGCCCTGTCAAGGCTCAAAAACCTGAAAGAGCAGTCTCAGGATTTTGTTCTTAGGCGATGAATAAAGCTGCCAGTTCAGGCTGAACACTGGAGCTGCTGACAGTCATTGGTGTCTCAGACTCCTCTTAGTATCTGAAAATAAATTTTAGTTTTATTTGTCCCTGTGTAACCTGAAAGATCTCTGTGTTTGAAGGGTAATTTTCTAAAGTCTTTCCAGGCTGCAGAAGGGTGGAATTGAGTAAAGTCTTGTAACAGGCATTTAAAATACTATTTTTAGTTTAGTTTTGGTGATCTCATATCTTGCCATTTTAAGAGTCTCAATTGTTTTCTGCTGAGGCATTGATAATGGGTAGCAGAACGGCATGTAGAGTTCTGGCTCGGCTTCTGTTGAGTCACTTAGAAAAGGTATTCTAGTCTTGTGAGCCTGAATTACATGGTGAATTGTCTTCTTAAGTTTAGGTCACATCTTGCTTCCAAGAAAAATGCGTGTTTGCTTTTTGAATGTCCAAAATGAGAAGGTAGAGAGACTTTGATCAAAGCTATAATGGATATACAGACATAAAGTCTTTGCAGGAAAAATGTAGCAGAAGTAAGAAAAATAGATTGACTGAACTCAGTATCTTAAATCAGTGTTTAATGAGTAAGATTACTTACTGATTAAGATTAAAATTACTACTTCAGTTTAAGTCCCAGTGTCACTAATCAGTGGTAATATAGCTGTAGTGTTTATAGAACTTGGAGCCAGTCAGTGTGTGTTGGCTCCTCTGCTGGTTTATAAACATACTTGAGAGCTTGTTTGATTTGCCTACTAGGAATGTAATGCATGCTTGAATAATATATAACCAGTCTCAGTGCAGCAAACTTAGGAAAGTTGTTAATTAAGATTTTAGAAGTCAATTAACTTAATTTTATTTTTTTTTCAGGATGGCTTGAATTCTTTGGTCCTTGATCTGGATTATCCAGCGCTGAGGAAGAACAAGAACATTGATAATTTTTTAAATAGATGTAAGTTGCAAGTGGCCCTTAAACAATGACATTGTTGTGATCTCAATCATAAAAAGTTGAGTGATCAGAAATGCATTGCCCATGGTTATTCTACTAGTTTTTATAATTCCGAGTTTCAGAAAGCTTTGGAGGACCATTTATTACAGAGAGAAATTTCATTTTAGGGAGTTGCTTTATTGTGGAAATGTTGGAAAACACCAGATTTTTATTTTCCTAAATACAATTGGAAAAATCCTTTTATGTTATTTTCTTATCTTACATATGTGTAGCTACTTAACTTGCTAAGTATATCCTAGTTATTATTCTTCAGGAATGCATTACGCTGAATGTCAACATTGTTTATATAGTCGTATTTAACAGAGAAGCCTTCTGTGGGTTTTAAAACTAAATTGTTGTACCTTAAAATCTGTTGCTTCATTTTCGAATCTTTGCATAAAAGTTTGTGATTCTACCCAAATTACTTGTAGACAGGATCTTGGAGTTTATTAAGCACATGATTCTACATCAGAGTAGCTGTATTTCATGGTTTTGAAGTGTTTTCTATTCATGTATATAAGCAGAATCTTTTTTCTTGTAAAAATAGCAGATTATGTGTTTTAGAATGTAATTTGCAGTGAGTAAGCCTTCTTGGATTAACTATGCTTTGTAGTGAGCTTATTTTGAGATATATATTTTTTAAAAAAACCCTTTTCTATTGCATAGGTTGAGGTTAGGTTACTGCAGATGCAGTCTTATCAGCAACTCCTTTTAAATTCTTTACTGGTAAGAGCTGTGTATGTGTCTGCCCTCTCTCTGGGTCTCCTTGGAATATCCACTCACACTCCTCACTTAAATAGTGGCTGGTGTAGTAATTTGTGGTGAGTTCTTTGGAATTCAGTGCTCCTCCATAAGGTATAGCAGAGCCCTGTAGATGGACACACAGCTTTTACAGTTGCCAGTAAGGTCTCATTTGGAGAAATCACTTAAAATGCAGTAAATAAGAAAGAGCAGATTACATAGAGGCGTACCTTGGGATTATTTTCAGTTTGAGTTCAAAGGAATTCAAGCAGATATTTATGAAAGAAAGGATCTGTAACAGTATTTTAAGTATCTTTGTTATTTGCAACTGAGCATTTAAGTGAGGGGAAAGCCCTATGAAAATGACATAAATAACATTTATGAGCAAATTCTATGAGTTGGTCATATTTGCTTTTACATTACTATTTTTGCAGTAGAACAAAATTAGAATCCTCTCTCTGATCAGAAGACCAGTGTCTTTTGACTATTAGAAATAGTAATTGTGAGAAAACAATTTAACCTCAGGAACAGGATGGGGTTTTGTTTGTTATTGTATTGGTTGGGTTTTGTTTGTTTGTTTGTTTTCAGCCCCTGAACATTCTGGCTCTCTGTCGCCCTTTTTTCAAAGGCTGTTGCTCCTTGTCCTCCTCTAGGTTCCCTCTCATTGTTATAATAAATATTTTTCAGTATCTTATGTTACCTAGAGGCTACCAGTAATGTACCATACTCTTGTTCACAATTTTATTACTGCCTTTTTGTTGTTAAATCAGCTGACAGTATACAGTTGAAATAGCCAGATAAAAGTTAAAAGAATTTTGAGATGTGTTACAAAAAAAATTACAGTAGTTAATAAAGAGTTTTCAAGGGTGCACTTCATCCTTACCTGTTGAATTTTAAGAAAGCATGCAACACCTGACTAATTTGGCCAACATATTGTGTGACAGTATGGCTTTCTTAGGAATCACATATGTAACTTCTCTCCTGTTTTTGTACTGACTAGGAGAGAATAAAAATAGTGCTGCATATCTGTGATTTACACGTTGGGAAAAAAATAAATTGTGAAATGAGAATTTTGTAAACATTTGAGGCTGTTATGGCAACACTTTGATATTGCAAAAGAAAGAATCAATCCTGCCACAGTGATTAATTTCAAAGACTTTTTCAACACAGGTGGTTTTATGCTTTGTTATATACCACACAAGGGAACTGAGCAGAATTAATGTAGAGAGTTGGGTGGTTCGCTTTTTCTTTTTATTAAAATTAGTCGGGCAAAAGAAAAGCAAAGACCGGTTTCTGATTTTCATTTCACTTCACTGATACTTGTGCTAGCACAAAATGAGCCACTCAGGTACAGGAAAAAACAGGACAACAGCTGGGTTCTTATTGACATTGCCATTTCCTGCAGTTTAAAATTGCTAAACTCATAGCTCAGGTCTTGGAAACTGTTCTGAGGGTAGCAGGTTTCACTGGAAGGAGCATGGCACGTGGTTGCTGAGGCCTCTTGCCACCTTGGGCTTGAAGAAAAGTTGGAACTGTATTGAGAATTTATGGAACTGTAAGTTGTTGCTTTCTTAGGGTAAGGAACAGTGAGTTCTTGTCTCCTGGGATTTTTCTCAGCATCTGAAGAACTGCAAATGCCCAGCTGAGAACTGCTGTCAAAAGGTTCTGACAAACTCGGCTGAGCAGTCTTTGCTGAGGGCCTGGAGCGTGCATCCCTCCCTAAGGCTCCCTGAGGCAAGCATGGAGAGGTGGCAGGACCCCTGTGAATTACACTGTGCTGCACAGTGAGGCAGCTAAAGCAGAGTCACTGCAATTGTTTTCATCCATATTACACAAGTCTGCAGAAATTGTGGGGAGCACTAAATAATCATCACACTTTTAGTCAGTTTAATCACTTAATTCTTCTACTATAACACTTTGAGAAAGGAATTATTCTTTTTCCCACCACATTCCCAAAGTAGGGTTTGCATATACCCTACTTCCAACCTACATCAAGTCATTACTCTTCAGATTGTTTTATTAATAGCTTATTTTAATTTAAAAATGAAATAGCTTGCACTTCAGCTGAGACATTAATTTATATTCAGCTCAACTCATAATTACAAGCTGAAATTCAAATGTTTCAACTATTTCGCAGAGGCAAATTCTTAATTGTCCATACCATAGGAGTTTGGTGTATTCTGTTTCTGTGGCCACTTTGCAGAAGCAGCCTCTTAACTTGTTTAATATAAAAGAAATTCTTTAGTTGCCTGCTTTGCTTTACTGTTCTGATTTCTTACCACTTTCTCTAAGGTATTGAACCAAAGTGGAGCCTGTGTTTGTTATAAGAGGCACATTAAATATCTCACGTAATACAACCATTTTTCGGTATTTTCTTTCCTTTTCTGTTGCTTAATTAACTGTTGGGATTCTGATTTAAATTGCTGTGTTTCTTAGAGTATTCATGGAACAGAAAAGCGTAATGCAATATTTAATTCCCAAAACAATGAGAGGAATCTCATAGTCTTCTGAGAGCAAAAATGAATTTGCTTATTTTAGAAAAGAAAGGTGAGTTTTTCAGCATGGGCTTGGTGTAACAGATCTTTCTTGGTCTTTTTCTTCTTCTGTTATCCAGGCAAAGACAACAGGCTGAGTAAATTCTTCCAAGTCAATTTTTCTGCTTTGTAAGATTTTCCAAGTGTTGAATCATGTCTTAGTGGCTTGTGCCTTTTTTGGTGGTCTCCCATTCAGATGCAACTTAGTCTTAAATAGTTAAATAACAGGTTTAACAACAGTTGAAAACATTACTCATTTACAATCTTATCATCATGAATAGAAGGGCATGAAAAATGGATTTTGAGTAACTCCAAACAGCAACACAGAGAGTGATGCTATCAACAGGCCTGGTACAACCCAGAAGTCTTGACTCCCTAAATGGATCAGTGATTTTCTATGCATTATTCGCTATCACTCAGGAGTTGGAAACTTGTGTTGTTAAAATGATTTGCTGATGTTATGTAGGTTGGCACACTATAGAGTGGATGTATTTACAGTAGAATGGACTTCTGTAGAGATGTGGCACCTATGCACCAGTTTTTCTAGACTCCCTGAATAAACTCGCTGAAAAGTTCCTTTGACCATTTTCCTCTCCAAGCAGACACTGCTTATTTGGAAGATGTATCTGTTAATTTCTTGCAAAATCAACAGTTCTAGTTCCTTCCCTTGCATTTTGTTATGTCATTTGAAGTTGCTGAGTGCCGCCCAGCCCTGTGGTTACCAACAGAAACATGTTATCCAGTGTGGTGTGAGCCTTTCCAGGGCTGCACCTCCATGTTCTCTGGGCTTCCTGGCAGTGGCACTCGTGAAATGTCAGATAACAACAAGAATCTTAGAACTTTAGTGCACTATAGAACTTCCACTGATTTAAGGAGCTAATTGCTCCTCTGGTTTTCTCTTGGCTTCTGTAAGACAGCTCCCTGCCAGGTCTTTGCAGTCGCCTCAGCAGGTTGGGCTCCATTTCCATTCTTAATGATATTGTTCTGGTAGGAGTAAGGATGGGAGAGGTATCAAATAACCAACTTTCCCAAGCAGAGCGTGGAAGCTACAGTGTGTAAGACAGAATGTCTTAGATGTATAAACAAGTTATATGTCAGTGTCGTTAACCACATTCCGTTTTGGGTACTTGGTAGATACAAAGCAATTCAGCCCTGCCATCAGGTTATTTTCATTACACTAGGGATATGTTCTCTGCCAGAGGGCTGCTGCTTTCTGTTTCCCTGTGTTCTGCTCTTTTCCATCTATGCAAGAGAGCATACTTCTCATGTTCCCTTTTTATTTCTCTGGGAGAGGACGCATTACCCTGTCTGGAGCTGTGCCTTCCAGTTCCTCCTGATTCTGCAAGGTCTCCAGCAGCTTCTTCTTCACACACCTTTGACCAGACACAACGGATGCACCCCTAATTACTTCAGTCCTTCTGTTGTGCTTTCTGTTTGGTTCTGTTCAGCTGTGGGATTTCAGCATTTCCTGGCTGTACTTCAGTTTAACTTCTGGCTGGACTTCTGCCTAAGGCAGCAACATTTGACTTAATGTACTCCATAGCAGCACTCATTGACTGACTGTGTCTGATTGGTGGGGTAGAATTGCACTCCCTTGCAATTTTATTCATCATATATTCATCCCCCAGAACTGCTTGATACACATTCTTTTTTTTTTTTTTAAGAAAATAGCCTGCATATGAACTTTTTTATTTGCCATAAAAGGCAGAAAAGTTTGGGGTTTTCCTTCCTCCCCATACCCCTTTACCATCCTGGACAGGTATTTTTTCCATTTTCACATGCATTTGAAACCTTCAGCCACATTCTTGCTGCCAGCTGTCAGTGACTGATCCAAACACTCTGCCCTTTCAGAAAGGGAAGCTTTATTTGTTTAAAGGCTATAGTGCCATGTTCAAATAGTAAAATCAAAAGCTGTCTTTAAAGACTCCTTGTATCTAGCATTGCTATTCCCTCCTGTGTTAAAGAAGAAAACTGTGTCATAGGTGATGGTAGTCTAATGTTTTAGGACTTTCACTCAAATGTCACAATATTTCTATAAGATTCCATTGCATCCTGTGGCTGGGGAATCCATCTAATGCCTTTCTTTAAACATAACATTTTTCTTCTGCTGGGCTTTGTGCTGTTGCAAAGTCATGAGACATGTGCATACAAATACTAAAATTTTCAAACTCATCTATGTGAAAACTGAAAATTCAGATCAATGTAAGAAGGCTGCTGTTGGAAAGGTCTCCTGCACCCTGAATTAGATCATGTTATGTGATACATGACCTAAATCTTATGATGCAGTGTGTTGCAATTATGATGTGGCTTCAGGGTTAATCTAAGCTTGCCTTCTTGCACCCCAGTTTTTTGTCTCAGGTTAGTTCCATGCATTGATTATCTGTTCCATATCCATCAGACGTTATGGCAAAATAGACAATCCATCTGTGTAACTGATACCTTCCCAACACTTGCATCCCTCTGTGGTATTATTATTAACAGAGATTATTAAATTTTAGTTAAAGGAATTAGGAGGAATGACCTCATTGCTCTCTAAAAAAGGGGGAAAGTGGAGAAGGGAGGGGCTGAGCTCTTCTTCTTGGGATGCAGGGACAAGACATATATGGGAATGGTCCAAAGCTGCACCAGGGGAGGTTCAGACAAAACATCATGAAGCATTTCTTTACTCTGAGGGCACTCAGACACTGGAACAGGCTTCCTTGAGAGACAATCAATGTCCCGAGCTTGTCAGTGTTTCAGAGGCATTTAACAACATTTTACTGTTGGTCAGCCCAGAAACAGTCAGACAATTGCAGTGATGGTCACCGTGGGTCCCTTTGAACTGAAAGGGCTATAGTCTGTTCTATTCTGTTCTATCTTCTAGCAAAGCAAGTAGGATTTCTCCACTCTCAGCATTTCACAGGGGTGATAAAACTACTAACTCCTCAATTGGTTGTTTCATATGTCTTTGGGTTTTTCGTTGCTTATTTGCATTATTTAATGCTTGAAGAGTTTCACTGGAGCTGTAGTAACTTTGTTTATAGTTTCTACCTTCTACAGAAGTATTCTTGTGAGTTTCTTCTCAGAAATTGAGCTGCTTAAAACTACACACTACTTTTTCAATTTGTTTAGATCCCTGCTCATTTCACATATTTGAAAATATTGAAACATGTCCGAAACATTAAAATAACCTCATGTCATTCCCATGTCTCATGAGATGTAACATTGTGTTCAAACATATAACTGCATGTTCTGTGTGACTTGAAGTTTGCCAATACTCTTTCTCTACTGCTGCTTCCTGTGAATTTGTATTTATCCTCCTTATCTAGTGCCAGGGCTTGTGATCTGCAGTTAACTTCCTAACACAGCATTCCCTTCGCAATCTGCAAAATTAATTCATATTATTAACAAAAATAATAGACTTGGTGTGGGTGAAGCACTGTTTCTTTCCTATGCTTTTAGTCTAGGCTTTCATGATTCAATATAGAAACAACATTACAATTCTCTTAACTCCTCTTCCTGTTGGCACACTGAATTATTCTGGTCTTATTAGCACACTGAATGTAGCAGATTTCTTTACTTTTGGAGATATTAATTGCCTCTGTCCTTACAACTTTACTAGCAGACCATTCCCTCATTGTAACATTAATCTCTCCACTTCCTTGTCACATCCAGTCTTTTCCTCAGAAGAAGAAACTTAGAGTTGCATTTTTGTGTTCCACAGGTTAGGAAGGATCTCTGGAGGCCACCTGGTCCAACTCTCTGCTCAAAGTCAAACCAGTTTTGATGTTATATCAGATTGTTCAGGTTCTTGTGCAGTTGCATTTTGAGAATTTCCAAAGATGGAGGTTTTTCAACTCCACTTTACAGTCTGCACCTTTCCCCAATTCTTACTATTATTTTCTTACAAAATAGGATTTCTGGTATTTCATCTTGTCTGGTGACTCTTGTCCTTTTGCTTTGTATGCCTTAGAGGTAAAAAAAAAATTCTACTTCTGTTGAGGCCAACCATTTATCCATCCCTAGCCTGAACAATTCCAGTTCTCTCAGCTTCTCTTGAGCATCATGTGAACATCTGGTTGTCTCCCATGAAGCTAGGGAATGTTTGGTACTTTTTGTGCACTGAGGACCCCACAGTTAGTCATAATATTCCATATATGGTTTCACAAATGACAGATAGGGGAGGAAATCTACTTCCCTCAACCTACTGGCTCTCCATTTACCAACATATACTTGCACATTGTCAGTGTGAAGGCTGGCTGCTTGTTCCTCTCTGCTTGGCTTGTCCACCAGGGCTGTCAGGTCCTCTTTCTCGTGGTGCTTTCTAGATGGTGAGTGCATCCTATTCTTTTGTGTGGTGCTGTTCCATCCTAGCTACTGGACTCTGCACTTGCTGTTGTTGAACTGTGAGCTTCCTGTCAGCTCATTACTCATCCTGTCTGGGTTACTCATAGAAGCCACCCTGCCCTCCTATATATCAGCTCTGAACTTAAAACCACTGGCAGTGACTGCATCAACTTTTCCACTCACCTGATAATTCCTCTGTGCAACCCATGTCAACCTGGTTTGGCTACAAAGATACTTTGAGATGCTGTGTTGGAAGTCATGTTACAGTCAGGGAAATGTACTACTTGCCTTTGTCTACCAAGACAGACATCTCATCATTGAAGGAAAGAAATCAGGTTAGTCAAACACAGTTTGTCCTTTTTAGATCCATTCTGGCTGTTCTTAGCCTTCTGTGTGCATCATGTGCTTGGATGTAGATTCCTGAAGGATTTTGTTCCGTGATCATCTTGGGTGGTGTGGTCAGGCTGCTGTTCCACCCTGTAGCTTCCTTGTTGCCTTTTTAGAATATGGACATGACACTTGCACTTCAGCAGTTGTCACCTTCCTGAGTTGCCATGAGCTTTCAAAGGTGATAGAGAACAGCCTGGTAATGATCTTGACTGGTTTTTTCAGCACACCTGGATTCATCCTGTATTGTATCAAGACCTGGTGTATGCCAAGTTTGCTTCACTGGTCTTTAACTCATAACTTCCTCTACTGTGATACTGTGCTGCCCCACACTCTGCTGTTGGCTTCAAGGAGCTGGGATGCTTCTGAGCAGGGCTTGAGAGTGAAGTGAAGCAAAAAAGGCATCGACTACCTTGATCTTCTCCATGTCCTAGATCACCTCCCTCATTTGCCTCATTCTTTCTTTTATGGCAAATGTATTTACAGAGTCTCTTGTTTACCTTCATAATCCTGGCTAGTTTCAGTTCCAGCTGAGCTTAGCTTTCCCAGTTACATCTTTTCTTGTTTGGGAGATTCCTGCTGGGTAACCCAACTCAGCTTCCATGTTCCAAACCTTAATCTTTTGTGCTTGAATTGAGACAGAGGTTGCCCATTTAGGTGGACTGGCTCCTTGCCTTTCTTGCTGGCTTTCTAGCTAACTAGAACAGACTGTTCTTGTGCTATGAACATGTCATCTTTGAAGATCAGCCCATTCCTCTGCCCTTCACAGCAGCTTTTCACGGGACCCTGCCAGTGAGTTTTCCAAATGAGCCATAGTCTGTTTGAGTCTTAAATTCCACCATCTCACAGTTGCTTCTGCCAAGTCTGCCACAGACTTTGTCTTCCTGAGCCAGTTCATTCTTGTTTGTGAGTAATAAATCAGAGTGCCTCCCTGATTTGGCTTATTGCTTGTTTGAAAGAAAAGAAGTGTTCCTGATGGTCAGGCATCTCCTGGCTTGCTTGTAGCCTGCCAAGCTGCTCTTCATAAATATGTAGGAATGGTTAAGCTATTTACTAGATGTTCTTATCATTAACTCCCTTAGACCATGTCATCTTTAATGTCATACTGGATTAACTGTATTTCTGATCCTTTTCTGCCCTGTATTCAGATCTGGCATCCTCTTTAATGCCTTTCTAGGGATAAAATCCCATGGTTTTTGACCCTAAACAGGGATCTCACAATATAAACCTCTACCCCTCTCTGAATATAAGCATCCACATCTTTTCATACAATTTCATGCTCTTCCCTGGTAGAGTTCTTGCTCCAGCCACCTGTTTTGCTTTGTTTTGTTCTTCCTCTAAGCGTGTGTAGGGGCTTGTCATGCCTCAGATTACCTCCAGTACTATGGATTCCGTTCACTGATTCCATTATCTTTTGTCCTCGTAATAAGAGTAGATTTAAAAACTGCATTTAGCCCAGAATGCATTCACAGCATGCTTCATTTGCAAGACTAAAGAGTCTAGGACCTTGTGTGGTTTTAGACCTTGTCAAAGATCAGAATTTCACTGTTTTCCCTTTTACAGTTTCCACATTTGCCAATAAGACACATACTGACAGGCAGTGCTTATCTGCAGAGTGCTGAACAGAGCATTGTAGACATCATTTTACGAAGTGTAGAACTACAGATGTGGTGAACACCAAAAAAGAACTTTGAGATGGCCAGCAGTTACATACACGTGTGTAAACTTGAATCAATGTTTTGTATGGATTGGATGAGTGCATGTGCCAGATCTTTGTGTGATCTGCTGTTGTACATGAAGGTTACCAAGTCACATTCCTTGCCCTGTGAATGCTGTTGAACCCTCCAGCTGTGTAGGAGCAGGTTGCACCTGCAGTGCTCTTTGTGTACCACATACTCCACCTTGGCATTATCAGTGGAGTGCCAGTGGATCCTGGGAGTGCAGCAGGTAGCAAGGAATGATTGAAAATTCCAGATAGGCATCTCTGGCTCACTTAATTACCAGAGTCTTCCCATAAGCTTGTCAGTGATTATTAGAGGTGTGAAATAAGAGTCAGCAAAATATGAAAGATATTTCGGGGGTTACAGCTAAAGGTAGAGGGTTAATGGTTTCCAAAGAATTATGAAAGGGGTTATTAATAGTGACTACAGATTTCAAGAATTACCAAGAAGGCTCTAAACATTTGGATAAAAATAGCTTATTTTTACTCTAAATGAATAGCTAAAATTCTGTATCCTGTTAATACATGCATTATCACAGCTTCTGTTTGATTTGTTTTAGATGAGAAGATTGTGGAAAAAATCCGAGCTTTACAAATGAAAGCTGAAGACTATGATGTTGTTAAGGTGATTGGAAGAGGGGCTTTTGGAGAAGTGCAGCTGGTAAGAATGTATTGATGTAATGTTTAGACAGATTAACAGCTTTAGCCAAAACCTTCCTCAATCTTCATGTTTTGTATTTAAATTTTTTTTCTTAAAAAGAACAAGTATAATTTTCATTGTATTAAGAGATTGTTTCTGTGCATAGTAAACAGTAAATCTGAGTTTAAATTATGATGGATAGGAAGGGAAGAACTCAGGAATGTTTTCTATTCTTTGATCAAAATCAAAAAGGCAGTTCATGGAAATTGTAAATCTTTTTGGCCACAAGTGTCATTGTATAATAATCTCTGAAACCTTCTAAGAAAGACCAGGCAAACACTGTGACAAAAGATTGTTGTTTTGTTCTTATAATTGCGATGCTTGCTTTATATTTTAAGTGACATGACTCACAGGATTTTTAAAAGATTCTTTTCTTAACGTTGCCCCCTCGACATTGTATGCAATCTAATATCTAAAGTATGAATGGGATTCCTTTTAAAATTTCTATTGAGAGAAATTCTGCTATTAAAAAAGGTAATCAAACTACAAAAAGTAACTTGGTGTATCACATGTAGTCTGATTTTCATTTAATTTTGATTTTTCCAGGACTTCCAAGTCCTACTGTCTGATAAGTGGCACAAAAATGTGTACATACGTATAAAATGGGTTGATATGTTAGTTTTGAAATAAGCATTGGATGTAAGTGCCAGCTAGAATCTAGAATGCAAACATTAGGGAGAAGTTATGAGCTAAGAGATAACTGCACCAGCTGATCCATGGTGATTTCCTGTGTGAGTATTTTTAGAGAAAGAGAGTTATGAAGCAAGTCAATGGAGATGGGAGCAACTATTTTGCTGCGATTGAAGCTTGTTATCTTGTTTCCACAAGATAACAATAACTACCCTTTTGCTTGCACTTGTTGACCTGGAACTGGCATTTTGCTGCTCTGTAGTAATTTTACACTAAGAAGCTGGGAAACTCATATTGTCTTATAATAACCATTTTGGAAAACATAAAGATGTGTCGGAGTTTTGTTGGAGAATATGGTAAGATTTAAGCTATGAAGGGCTAATAGGAGGTACACAGTGTATAATAGCAATAAATTTATGGTCCATTTATAAAATTCTTTGTGTTTTCAATAATAGTGTAGCTGAAATTTGTTGGAACTGGAAAAAAAACCCTTCTGACTAGCTTAATATTTGTATGACTCATGGGTAATTTGCAAATTTAGATATGATTAGTATGGCAGATAGCAGGATCTAATCAGCAGTTTTTATTAATCTGTGTCATTTTTTAAGACATCATCCAAGTCTAGTAACATGAGAATGTAGCACCCTCTTCCCTACTTCTCTCAGGGTCATTTACACTTTGTTTTTTTTCCAGAAGAGTGAATGAAGTATGGTGTGAAGTAGTTCCAAAAATCCCCATTTTCTAGCAAGACTTTAAAGAATTATTGTGTATATTTATACAATTTTATATCCATTTAGGCAAGAAATTAGAAACAAAACATTATGCAGAACTTTACTTTCTTGTGAAGGGGCTGCTGCAGGATGTTTGTAAGAAAGCAGTCTACTCTATGTCTTTTCAATGACAGTCACATCAAATGGTTTATGTTAAAGTCTTCTATTGGACATTTGTATCTTTACATTAATCCACACGGAGCAGTGAATAGAGACGCTCCTTACACACTGGCATGTGAAGTCAATGAAAAATCAAGTTGTAAGGAGCAGAGTTTCTTGCCCATTTGTTCAGGGGGTAAGAGATGAAAAGGAGCAAGTCTCAGTAACAGAAGTCATGTGCCATTTTTAGATGTCACACTCATATATTTCCTGGAAGCACTCAAGAGAATTATATATTTGATGTGTTTCAAGAATGAAAATACATTGTTTTCATATGTGTATTTCTTAAAAACAGAATGGTTTTTCCAAATTATTTTTATTTTCTTTATAACATTGCATTTCAAATAGAAGGTCCTGATTTGTTCATTAATTCACCATGTCATACACAACTTAAGTGTTAAAGAAGAGATGATTTTTCATAGTCTACACACTGCAGTTGGGCACTTTGAGGGATCTAAAGATAAGCTTTATTTTTCATTTGCCTGACCATTAAAATGCAGTGACAAAATGCCTAGTAACCTGGTCATACAATGATAGGGTTTGGGTTGCATTGCTGTCATGGTATGTTTGTTTGTTTGTTTTTAAAAAATCTTTAATAAGCCCTTCAAACAAACAAGAATCATTGGTATTGGAAAGAAACTTCTGTGTGTTCATATGCAGCTCTTCTGTATTTCATGTCAATTTAAAAGAACACTTTTTCTGGAGAGTAAAAATACAAGTAGAGATCATAATGTTATGTAGTCTT
Organism: Cettia cetti; assembly: GCA_013401135.1. NCBI lineage: Eukaryota > Metazoa > Chordata > Aves > Passeriformes > Sylviidae > Cettia > Cettia cetti. The sequence continues at coordinate 6,166 of VZUI01068914.1, read as the reverse complement.
ACAGCTGAAAAGCAGTGGGCTAGTAAATACAGCTGCAGATCTGAACTAATATTAGCTGGTGATGTGGACATACATACCTCAGTTTTTTGCCTCACAAGGTATGGTACAAGTTTAAACTATTGAGCTAAGCTCTGTCTATTTCTACTCCATTCAAAATGTTAACACCACTGTTACAGATGATGGATTTGCAGTAATGAAAATATTTTGCAACACTTTCTGTGATCAAAATAGAAATTTGCTTCAGTGAGGATTAAATACAGAAAGAACCATAAATAAAACATGATTAATTACGAGTTAAATTAATGAATATTGTGTTATCATTATGTGTTATTGTGCATAAGAACTGTAGCACAAGTATTTATTATATGTTTCTAATGATTATATTAGCATGCTCATTTGTTGGCTTTTAACGTTTGCAGCATAAAATAGTCAGCTATGACCTCTTAGATAGCATTTTCTTGCTAAAGAAGTGATGTGAAGCAATCAGTTTTCCAGATTCTGTCAAGAAAGTGAAACACATTCTCTACTGTTTTGTCTCACAGATAGATTTTTTTAAAAAAAAAGACTTGATTTTTCCTCTTCCTCTTTCCTCCAAAAAATTTAAAAAATAGTCCAGTTAAAGAGAGATCAGATGACTCTGCTCTGAGCATCTGACTGCGGTGGAGAAACAATTTCCTTATAAATCCAGCCGTATTAAACACCACACTTGTGCTCTGGTCTCTGTTTTGCTGGGCCTGTAGTGATGGAGAAAGCGAAGAAAATGATTGCCAGCTGCCAGATCACTTCTTCTCTTATGCAGTGCCGTGAATAAAAGTGACTGGTGTCTAGAGCAGACAGTAAAATTGAATTATGGTGCTTAATATGTTACTTCTGGTTTATGCAGAAACAGTTATTTGTGGAAGTATATCCTGAGTTCCTCGTTTTTGTTTTCACTTGTGCAAAATCGTCTTGATTTGAAATTTATCCTTAGTTCCTTCTCCCAGGTCTAACCATGAAGGACTGTAATGTTGCAGTGACACAGCAGACTGACCTGCTCATGTACTGGAAGAGAAAACTAAAGCAAAGTTAACACTTCCTTGTGTTTGGGTGCTACAGGATGGTCTTTACTGTCTGATTTCTTAGTGTTGCAAACCAGTGGTTGTCATGGCCTGCGTAAACAGATGCTGGTTTATTTTTCTTCATTAAGTGCTTTGTTTATTAGTTTTAATTTCCCATCCACTGTTGATGTACAGTTCTGAAGTAAAGCAGATAAAGCAGTCATGTTTTATTAGCTGAATATTTGTCAGGACATGAACTTTGATACCCTATCTTTAGTAATTTCTTATGGCTTTATTAAGTATTTTAGGATACCTGTAGTTACTTCAGGCCTTAGAGTTCATTTCAAAACTCCACTCTAGGATCGCCATTTTTTTCAAAATCATAAAAGAGACAGTACCATTACCAATACTATGTACTAAATCTGATAATGTCAAGTGGACGTGTTATTTTCTTTGTCTACAGATTGTCTTCCCATGTGAATGCTGGGAAAATTATGGATGCATTTTGTTTATTGAAAGTATTAGATTGTTGAAGCAGAGTAGAGTGAAATTCTTTTTTCTTAATGCATTTTCATGAGTTAAACAAGGCCATGTTACTCAGTGCTAATGGCATGAAGGGATTTTCCTACCTATTTTGAGAGTTACTCTGGTGAGTTACAGTTTAAATTTGGCAGTCATTTTAACAGTTGGAAGAAATTGAAACATCATGACAGTTTAATACATGAATAATCTGCTGTATGAGCCAATATCTGTATGTACAAATATAGCTCTGGGTAAAGAGCACAGTGACTAGCAGCTCAAAAAGCTGTCTCCAGGGGCCATGGTGCTGATAAAAGGAGGAATGTCAGCGGTAGGTCTGCTCACCTGCAAGGTGTGCCAAGACACACTCAGTCTCTGGGTGTGCCAGTATTCTTGTTATTGCTTTGGTTTTGTACAGAGAAAGAGCCTATCTTGAAATTTTCTCAGGAAATCATTTAGCCAATAAGCCACTGGCACTATTTAGAGAGGTGTACAGACTGATTTTGAGCGCCCCACCTCTCTTTACTTTGCCTCTACATTCAGGCTGTGTTGACTTTGAAGAATTTTTTTCTCCAAGTCATGGTAGACAGTTGTTTTTCTACATGCAGGCAGCTATTCTAACTGCACCTAGGCAAGAGTACACACCGACTTTAGGAATTGTAAACTACTAAATACATTTGCAGAGCTTCAATATGAAGTTTCACAGAAAATGTATCTTCAATTAAACAATATCTTTTTGAGGTTTCTGATCTTTGTGTTTCTTCTGGTTTTGGGAAGGATTACAAAAGCTCTACTTAGGGGAGTATAGTTTGTGGTGTACCACCAAGTCTTTGTAAATAATCCCGTGTGGGATTAGTAAGTGGGAAGGAGTTTTCAAAATACTGTTTTAGTACCTTCACTAACTGACTAATTAATGTCCTAAAATATTCTTATAGAGTTGTTAATGCACAAAGATACCATGTTTCTGTTCTGGTGTTAGGTTGGAGGTTTTTTGATCTAATTGTAGAGAAGGTTGTTTGTTAAACTATGCAAAATACTAATAATAAAACCTTTGCACCTGTATCTTGAAGGCAAAAAGCCCCAATTTCAAGAACAGCAACTCCTTAAAGAATCCTTTCTGTCCATGTTCTTGCTTTTTCCAAAATTACCCTGATGCTTCTTCTATTCCTTCAGCCATACTAATTTTTACAGCTCCTCAAGAGCAGAAGACTGATGCTCTCAGATCTGTAGACCAAGTAGGTGCCTCTCTGAAGCTTTGCTGTGCAGATGTCATGGACCTGCATCTATAGCTGTTCAGAAAAGCCTATTAAACATTCTTTCAAGTAAGATGCTTAAACTCAGATATTGTGCAAAACTAAGAAGTTAGGAGATGTGAGAAATTTTAAATGCACCAGAGAATAACTTCAGTTTCTGGTGTATTTCACAATTTTCATGAATCAATTTCACAAACTAGTCCACGGAATTTTTTATTTTAACAGGAAAAAATATACAGAAACTTAAGGTCCTGGTGACTCAGACTTCTTACATACATCTCACCTTGATTTCTGTAAGAAACACTCAAGAATGTTAAAAACATGTTCCTTTAATATTTTTTTCATAAAATAGGGTGTCTCACGATTAATTAGTTGAGTAATGACTGCAGTGCGCAATTTAAGGATTTGATTTCTTGTCTGAATTCAGATGAAGTTTTCAAAAATAGTTTTCCTATTTGGTAATAAAAGCTTTAATTCCAGTTTTCCAACAAGATTTATTGTATTAATTTTGCACCATTTAAAGCAAATTTAAGAATGTTTTAGGAAAATAAATAGGAGCAATCATGTTTTGGTGTAAAATAAAAATTGGCAGAGGCTGAAGCAGACTGCTTGCCCAGTTTCTAACATGAATGAATTAAATGGCTAGACAGTGTTCAGAATAGGAAAGTAAAAGCAGAGTTAAACTTTATTTCCTGCTATGGTGGGTTTTTTTAGCAGCTGTTAAACTTTTCTTTTTAGGTTTGGAAGTTCTCAAAGCATTACTGTGTAGAAATTGGGTGTATGAAGACCTGGAGGCATCGCATCCCAGAAAGCAGTTTGCACATAGCAGAAACGTACTATGCTTGTCCTCAGGTTTTAACAAGACATTTTAAAAAGGTTGATTCTCTTCTTTCTCAACCAACAGGTTCGCCATAAAATGACACAGAAGGTTTATGCAATGAAGCTACTTAGTAAATTTGAAATGATCAAGAGATCAGATTCAGCCTTTTTCTGGGAAGAAAGGGATATCATGGCCTTTGCCAACAGCCCGTGGGTGGTTCAGGTAAGGAAGACATGTAAAAGTAAAATGGTAACAACAACAGCAATAGTAATGATGCTGATGCCATAAATGCTTTCCAGTCTTGAGCTGGTTTTGAATTTACACTGAAACTCAAATCAAGATTTAGCTTCAGATTTTTACTTTTAAGAAATACATTTTTACAGCAATTTCACTAAGTTTTGTGTATTTGCCTGTGTTAAAAAGTAGATTAATTTGCAATTTAGTCACTATAAATGCATCATAAAACAGAATTAAATAAATTTTTGAAAAGACTACATAATTATTTGGGATAAAAGGGAAGTTATCTCTCCAACTGTGAAAAATTTTGTATAGGAATATAGAAACAAATGTGATTGGTATTTCCAGTCTTTCCTCATGATACAGTCAGTTGATCACAGGCAGTTGGCATTAAGAGTGCTTTAAATAGTCACTCCTTTCAGCTGCAGTTTGATATATGGATGAGTGTGCAGTCCTGGTCTCCTGCAAGACAAGGGGCTGTAGCAGTGGTTTCCATCTTCTCTCAGTGGTCAGTTCTGAGCATTAGCACTCAGCATATCTGAGTAATGGAGAGCTGACTTCTTCATCGTGTCTTGAACACCCTCACTTGCAGCTTTGTGTCATCAAAATGCTGTAATGTGAATTATGCCTTTGGGAACAATCAGTACTGATTATTGCCATTTGTTATAACTGGTAAATTGCACCAGTTAACAAAAGGAGTAGTGAAAGCATGTGCTTGGAGAAATTGTTAGTCCTTAATTTTTTTAAATAATTAATTTAAATGCTCTCATATGTATTGCCATGCTTCTGTATATTTAATAAGACTGGCTTTAGTCTTTCCATATATTTTTCATAACACTTTACCTCACGTACAAAGATGTTTTGCTCTTTGAGCATGTTCTGTGCTCTTGCCTATATTCAGCAGAAATACTTAAATAGATCATTTTTTTATGTAGTTCTTTGTTCTAGTAACAGTAATTGTCAGGAACTATTTTTCATATGCAGTTGAAAGTAACAAGAAATGTATGACATGGATTTTCAAAGGAAACTGTCACAAGCAGGATATAAGTGTGTGTATGCATTTGTAAATAGCAAATGAACTAAAGTGTAGTTGCAGTTGTGCCTTCTATGACTAAGTGTATTAGTGTGATATATTTAGGTGATGTGGTCCAGTGGGGTAGGACATTGAGCTGGTTTGAAGAAAATGTAGGTCCTGTTCTGATCTAGAAACTGGGAGAGATCACACTGCTTCTCTCTATCTAGTTTTTAATGTGAAAAACAAATGAAACAAGAGCCCTAGATAGTTTTAATTTTTTTTTTTATTCCATCACTTGAGGGCAATAACAAAAGTGCTGTATAAAGATATAGTACTGTTATTTATTATTATATTAATATCTCTATGACAAATAAATTATTTTGAGTCTTCATTTGGATTTTAATGACCCAATGCATTATTGTACTATATATTGCATATATTATCCCTTTGTGCAAACAAATACAGTGCAACATATATGTATTAAAATATATATTTCCAATCTAGGTCTTTGCTAGTTATACAAGTAATTTTAATCTGAAGGTCGAATCTCCATAATAACATACCTGCCTTTCATGGTTCCTCATCTTCCACAGTCACCCTGATTCTGACTTTGTCCTTTCCACACATCCTATTTTCCAATTGCCTTTTAATTTTGTGTGGTTAAAGATGTGAATTATTTTAGGTTTTAAGGTAAGGGGCTATTCCCTGAAAAAAAGGTGAGACTTTCAGAGACTTTTTCACAACAGTAATTGAACATTTGATAGTAATGCTTTTTGCTGGACTGGGCTATTTTCAGACCTGGTTATCACCAAGTGGAATCTCTAAAACTTCAGCAGTCTAGGTCTGAAATACATTCTGATGAGACTGAAATTACTTTCACTGTCGTGCCTGTAGGAAACATACTCACTGCAACTTATACCAGACCAGTATTTTATTCTTATGGACAGTTTCTTTTTATTGTGTTATAGTTGTCTTCTGAAACATTTTTTTTTATTTCTTATTTCAATATGTGTTGATTTAGACAAAGTCAGCAGTGACTTTGCAAATATGTTCAGAGATAATGAATTTATAATATAGAAGATTTGGAAACAGTCTGAGATGCTACTCACTGTTGAGCTATTTTCAAATCAGAACATGATGCTCCCTGTTTCAGATTTGATACTTTGCATTTTGACTCAGTGATACTTCTTAATGCCAAGAAACATGGAGATGGATGGATGGATGGATGGATGGATGGATGGATGGATGGATGGATGGATGGATGGATGGATGGATGGATGGATGG